>CM068953.1:204935757-204946883 GCA_035128595.1 Eptatretus atami
TTAAAAAAAATCCAAAAAGTTGTGAACAATCATTGATGTTAATGGTTGCAGACAAGGGGTTGGAGCAACAAGTTCTTGTCACTTGGCAGTATTTGAAAATTCACAATTTACACCTACAACACCAAAATCCTTCACGAAAGCACCAAAAAAAAATACAAATCATAAAGACCGTCTCACCGATAAACTTACATGAGCTGATTATAAAATCTCTAAAAAACAAAAACAGGAAAGCATACAGTTAAATCAATACCAATTCAAGTAAGTTTCTAAATCTACTCCACGTTTTTAACTCTTCAAATGCAAGAAAAATCCATGACCTTTAATAATATGAAACCGAACTGAAACCAGAAATTTCCAACGATCACCTTCTTCTTTAAAGTCCAACAATATTAGGAACAAAGAGTCTACCCTACAAATCGGACAAAGTCCTTAAAAAGAATTGCGCAAAAGGTGTCAAAAATTCGTTCATTCAAAACATTGAGGAAAAACTTGCAGCGTATTGCTAACAACTTTCCACATTGATTTATCACTTCAGATAATACAAGATAAGATGACGCATTCTCGTTGTTGAGAGGTCGGTATGCAATAAAATAAGAGCTCACTACTCAACACCCAACCGGCTGCTGCACGAAACACAAGTAGACTTCTCCCAAAAGCATGTGGCTGGTAAAGAGCTCTTTTTACAAGAAGAAGACGAAATCCTATGACGCTGAGTGATATCAACAGCCCACATCCCCACCCCTGCAGACTCTAAGGTGAGGAGCTGAGGACACCGTTCAATTAAGTGTGGACCACCTCCATATACCAAATAAAAGAAGGATATGTAGACCACTCTTGGGAGGCGGGAACAACAAATAGCGGGGCACTCCAGAGTCGGATCAAAGGGGCCACCAATTACTCCACCAGGTACTCAGACAACAGCCCGCTTCCGGCGACGGTGCAAAACATGGTGTACGTACACCAGCCCAGGGTTGAGAGACGCGCCAACACCAAATATACCCCAAAGTACACTCCATTCATGTCTGCCAGGACCAATAGTTCCAGGGTCAGTTACCGGAAGAAAACGTGCTCATATGAGCCAAAAAAGATGGAAACGCGTCACCCAGTCAATTACAACAAACACAAGGTAAACGAAACTCAAACATCAACGTGCCATCCACACAACAGCATCGTAGAGCAATAAACGGGATAACAGGTGAACAAACCGATACCCCCCAACCAAAATAACACGGTCTCAAGCAGAATAACAAACCAGACAAGTACTAAACTGCCACACAATCACCCCGCAACCAGAACAGAACAGATCAAACAGGCGGACACTACCAAACGATATGAGGACTAAAAACAAAAGCAGAGAAAAGAGGCCAAATCCAAACCCCGTCAAAACGCAAAACAAGGGAGGCCAGCACGAAGCAGCTCGACGAAAACAAGAGAGCTTCGAGCAAAGCACACAAACAGCAAATACACAACACCACCAAGATCATAGATGACGGCCAGGCAACAAAGTCGCAGCATTAAATCGGCAAAGGACAACAGCGAAACGGTAGCACAAACCGGGCAAAGAGTGAGAAGCCAGAATAATAAAGAAACGGGACCCAATGGACTTCGTCGGCACCAAGAACAAACCCCGCCAGACAACTGATTAACCCACAACCTAAACTGCGAACCATTCCCAAACTCAGGACACACAGCATCCCAAAAATGGCACTAACCAGACACAAGAATGGCCCAGCACTCAACTCAAGCCATACCATAAAGCACAACCACGCAAGCGCCCAGAGTGGCGCCAGCGAACCCAGACGCAACAGCTGACAAAAATGAAATAAAGAGGAGGCAGAATGAAAGCAACTTAGGAACAGTATAAAGAGGAAAAACAAAGTCAGACAGTACGAACACACACAAGCAAACCAATCGCCGAGGAAATACGCTTGATTCGCCACGGCCCCAAAGAGAGGGGCACAGCAAGTAGGGCCCAAAGAGACAAGAAAATCGGTAGCCAAAGAATATCCCCCGGGAACGGCACGCTGGCAATAACAACAAAAAAAAGCGGGCAACTAGAGGCAGGTCAATTGACGTTGAAAGAGGCATAAAGAAAGAGCGGAAAACCAGTGTAACTTAAGACACTCGGGCAAAGAACCAAGGCATTAGCCCACAGGCTAACAGAAAAGGGGAAAAGTTCGCCAAGGACACTCCCAGAGCAGCACTGCCGTAACTATCTGCTCGGTCCCAGAGAGGGTGTTCGAGACCAATCAGCACACGAGTCCCACAATTAGTCAAAGCACAAAAAACAGACGAAGAAAAACCCGGGGTCCCAGGAGAAGATGCAGAAACGCCAACGGTGCACAGTCACCGACACCTCGCGCGACCCACAGAGCAGACAGACTGGAAACAGAGGGAAAGGCCCAGGGGCAGAAAACCAGCAAAGGGTTGACCATGGCCAGGTCCAAAGAAAGCACAGCGAACGGACAGGGAAAAATAAGGCGCAGGGAACGGGAGTGCCAATAAACAGTAAGGCACGCCAGTACGAGCCAGGGTTACCAAAGACGAGAGGCCCACTCTGAAGCCTGAGTTAAGACTGTTACTAGGATAGATGGGGAAAACATCCACCCTCCGGAAAACCCATAACCCAGTTCCCAGGTACAAACACAGATCTAACACTCATCATACAAGAAGCCCACAAAAACACCTCTGCAAGTACGAAAAATAACGCCAGCAGTCAAGGCCCGAGCCTTGTATACGATTCACCTTTATTATAGTAGGCAACGCCTTAGACTAGTCCCTGACTAGCGGCGAGCGTAGCAGCTCATCACATTAAATTAAGGTAGAAAGGAAATGGCGAATCACAAGTGGTTAGGCCCGAACCGAGCAAGTGTCGCAGCACTTCCAGACTAAAACAATTATCCGGCGCCAATACCAACAAGACACGCAGACTCCACCCACTCATTCGGAAACGACCAATAACCCAGTTGGGGAAAAAACCAGCTTCTTACGAGAAAGACTAACCAATAGTCGAATCTTAGAAAAACAGCAGAACGAGAAAACTGCATACCAATACAACAAGAAACAGTGCACCAACGCTGTTCGAACAGAACAAAATCGACAGCAAAGCGGGATAAAGCAAAAGCGCCAATAGAAAGGTGACAACAATACATCCTTATCCAAAAGATCAGAAAAGTCGCGAAAAACCGCTGTTCGCAAAACGGAGATCAAGCGAAACTCGGGCCAAAGGCAAATCGAAGGGGCCGGAAACAGCGCTGCTGCGGCCAAACAGCATAGGCAACATGCAGAAGCCCGGCAAGGGTACTTGAGCGCACCACGTAGGAATCAAAGACGGTAGCCAAAACGGTCTTCGGGAAGGAACCTGTTAGTGAGCGACGCTCAACTGCGTCCAAAAAACGTCAAGTCAGACGCAAAACATTAGACCCGCTAGGAAAAACTGGCGGGGTATCCAAGAGGGAAAACTGAGAGAACACGTACCATTTATAGCGTTTGTTCGCACATGCCAAAAATGACGGAGATCTATGAGATAAATCATCATTACCGCAAATAACACGGCAGAGAACTCTCCGCAAGCAATCCGAAAAATAACAAATACAGCAAAACTGAAATCCGTGCGTCCACCCACCGAGACCCAGAGCAGAAGTAACAGCCCAGCCAGACAATACGCTAGCAAGAAAAGCAAAAAATTCGTGTAGAGTCGGTGCATCAGATCAAAAGTGAAATATATTACAGGGGAGCATATCGGCAACCACGGGAATCCACCGCGCTAACCGCTCAATTCAGAAAAAGCAACGACATCGACAACTAGAAACGATAGCTGGCATGGGGCAAAGCACCAAACTAACAACTGGAAAACAGCAAGCTAATCCATACAATATGTTAGAACAATCAAACGCAAACACATCAGCTAACAAAAACACTGAAACAAATAGAGATTCTCCAAGCGTAGCAAAAGTCAAATGCCATAATCGAACAGACGGCAAAGATAGGAAAACTCGGAAGAACGAATCAAAGATCCAAAACAGGATAAACCACTAACACAGGCTAAGAATGCTCGTAATGTCAACGGGAAGGCCCCTTAAAGGCCCGCATAATTAATCATCTAACAACATCTCCTCGATGAGAATCAGCGAATGAAGAGAAAAATCATCTCAGAAGCGCAGAATAAAGGCCTTCACGTAAGCGCCGAAGCTGAACTATGCAAAATCCGTGGAAAAGAAAAAAGAAAGAATCCCTGACAAGGACAGCACGAGGTGTCCAAAACGTGCAAACCAACGCGAATTACATAAAGTTTAAAAAGGAACCAAAAAAGAAAACTGACGTCAGAGCTACCAACAATACCGCGAGAACCCAAAAAAAGGGGGGTCAGGGGCCGAAAAAAAACATGCTCGATTCAGTGCTTCCACGAGGAACTCTTTCTTCATTGATACCACTCTTTTAGAGGAGTTCAACTTTTCACCATGCCAATACTCATCGTATTTTATATTTCACAGAGCAACGCTATGCTGAGAGCCTGGCTGAATAAAAAAATTAAATAATACAAACAAACGACCTCTATAGTTACCAATAAAATACAATACCCAACTAACTCCTCATTTCATTCCTCGCAATCATACAATATATCTCTAAATTAATCTGCTCGTAAATTATCCATTCTATAATAGTAGTCTATACATCTGTTCTAACTCTTTTACAAATCTTTGAACTTTTTTTCCACTAAATTCAGTATTATACTCTCAACAATATTTGATATAATAACAAACAAAAAAGTTTTATATGGTATATATCTACGATTAAAACAATATATCGTTTAGGAACATCAATCACGTTATACACAAATGGTTCATGAAATATCGATAATCTCAAAAAAACTTTACCAATTTAACAGTAATTACAGTATTATATTACCTACAACATTATGTCAACCTTTTGTATATGAATTAAGACATCGCTTACAAGAATATGTTGTTTCTTCTGAAAACTGAAAAATAATTTATAAATAAAATGTATATTACTCCAAAAAAATAAAAGCAAGTGATTCTCATGTTATTTTGACAATTTTAAATTGAACTCGTACAATCCAGAATAGCAAAATTATTCTTATTTCTCAAGATAGAATATCTTTATGCATTAACTTAAATCTTAATTCCAATATGCAATCATATATTGACTCTTCGAATACAATGTCATATAAAGGAGCAAACAACCAAGAAAACATTAACATGCTAAAGAACAATCCTTCTTATTATTCTTGTAATCAATATAAAAGACCTAGAGATTATAAAATTTAACAAAAGATTTAAATAGAACATTTCCGCACTTGATCAACATCCTCCTCGTCAATCTATAAACCCACATCACAAAATCTAAATATGTATAATGGAAGATCTTTCTCAATAAGAGTTTTCTCACCGTCTTTCAATTCAGTCACTCCCATAATAAAACTTAAAGTTTTCATTACTTTTAATCTTTAAGACTTCACATCAGTTCACTTTTCAATATCACTATTATGAGGACCGAGTCTCCAAATTGAGAAAAAACCTGTATATTGAAATCCTTAAATGCCTCCCACAATGTTCAAAAATAATATCCCCTTACTATAAATCAATTTCTTTCTTGGATTAATATCTATTAAACTACTCTTCCAAACATCCTGACAAATCACAATTCTTCAAATCAAGAGAGATATTTATGAAATAGATAAATAGTTTTTCAAGGTTTTTTAATCTTAATTGCTATACAACATCCAGATTTGTATTCACCAATCAAATAAATAAAACTGCTAAAAAAATTTTTTATAAAATTCCTTATTTTACAGTAATCCGTCTTAAAACCTTACCTCCAACTTTTCACTAATAAAACAAGTTTCAAACACAAACAACAATCAATTCGTCATGCAAAATACGAAAAATATTTCAAATGTAAACTTGACAAAAAAATATACAAATAAAAACAATTACAAAATATAGTCTTCTTCTTCATAACTATAAAAATCAATAAAGATCCTCTAACAAAATTCCCTTCATCTTATATATCAAATAAAAAAGCAAAACAAAAAATATCAAAAAATAAACTTATAGAACTTAAAAAAAATAAACATCCAACAGAAATTAATTTTTCAAAAACCTAAAATTATCAAATAAAATGTAAAACCAGTGAAATAATTTCTCCAAATGATCTGACAGCATCACATTAAAAATTACCCTCTAATAAAAAAAATTAGTCAATCTTAAAGAAAATAATATAGATACAATTAATGTTTTTCACAATTTAATAGACAATATTCACAAAATTAATAGAAATAATATTCCAAATGATAATTCATAAATTTACTGAAAATGGCAAACTTCCCGATTCCATATTAAATTGGAATCCTGCTGAAAGCACGGATAAACACAGCATCAAATAAACAAGAAACTTTATTATCTCAAATAATGATAATAAAAGAGATTAAAAAGTAAATAATCTTTAGATTTCACGTAAAATGAATTACTTTACAAGAGGATTAAGAAGAATAAATATACGTATTCACCACTTCCTTACAAGGAAAAACTAACGATTGAAAATTCAAAATTTGACAATCTGAACTGAGTCAGATATATCAACAACATGAAATGGCATAATAAAAATATCACACAATTATCTTGAAATTAAACTGAACTAAATAAAATAATAGTGAGTCAAAAACACAAATAATAAAGCCTTTCCCATATAAAAAATATTTTACCCATGAAAATAAATAAATTTAACAATCATAAAAATCTTCCAAATCATAATCTCATAATTTTCAACATAAAAACCTCTTATTTTATCTCTGCTCCAACTTTAATATATAATTTATAACTTCTCACAAAATCATAGTCAAGATATCAACTCTCAAAATTTTAATCTGTCTGCAATAAAAAATATAACGGTTAATTTTAAACTGAAAATAAACACTAAATGTATTAACAAGGTTAAGATATAATATCAACTAGGAAAGAGCAAATGTGAAAAAAGCAAAACTATAAATAGTATGACGTTAGTAAAATACTAAATGTGATACCTCTCTCCCAAATTTCGTAAATCTAAGAAAGAACCTCTTACGTGATATTAGTTCTAACTGAGGAGAACCAAACAAAGACACAGAACACAAAGGAAACATTGCTTTAAATTCTATTATTACTCTTCAACAATACTTTCACTTCCTCATCGTTCCTATCAGAAACAATTTAATACTTTATATATTCAAGTTAATCAAAGATAAACAATTGGAAAAATGTTCACATAAATAGTAAAAAGAATTGCGATACATAACACACACTGAAAATAATATAAAAAATAATATTAATAAGTCCAATAAATAAAGAACTAAAGAAGAGCAAATTTAGAAACATCAAGAGATGTTTCAAAATTGTTTTTTAAAACAACGAAACCTTAAAAAAAACGCAAGACAAAAATACGTGAAAACATTAAAAAAACAAAGAAATTTAAAACCACTTAAAAACTTCCAAGGAAAAAAATATAGATCACACATTCCACATACAATTATCCTTAAAAAACTTCAAAGTTTAAAGATTCAGTCAAACGATAAGAATTAACATATAAGGAATTAAATATATAATGTATTCAACAACTAAAGATTAATCACCCCCTATCATACTTGACATGCTCTTCAAACACATGAATATTCAGCATCAAAAACCAAAGCAGACTCATTCCAACCTAGAACAACCAGGCAATATCATCTTGTCAAGAAAAAGTATTATATTAATATATAAAATCTGTTCTGCTCAACCCCCTGTAAACCAAACTCCAATTAAGTTCTCCACTAAAAGATAAGACAGTTCAACTTGAGGTATATCAAAGTAATAAAACCATATATGAATAAATAATATGAAATATATATATCCTGAAAACTCTTATTATAGGTATATTCTGGTAAAGTAAATAAAGAAAGGAGAAACACATTATCAGCTTAGAGATCATTGTCAGTTTAATTTCTCCAATCCTCCAATAGGGGGGAGATAATATTGCAGTATAAGTAAGTGAATAACAAGTTTTGAAAGAGGCGACAGCCATTTTTACACCGGTGGAGCTGGAGAAGAATAAATAAATCTCAATATAAAGACATTTTATTCAATAAAAAGAAACACAATCCTGAGTTTAGGATTCGACAGAGCGAAGGCGGACCACATATCTCAGTCCCGATATCCCACTACAATTGACTCAACAAGAAGAATATAGCCGGAGGCTTTATTGGCCATGAAACTATAATATTATAATATAGAGGCTTAAAGAAAGTACAATGTATAGAATCCCGGAGAGAACAAGACATAACGAGTCGCCCCGTGAGGATATAGATCTCGAGAATTCTTCCAAATCTTCACTATGAAAAACAGTGATGAACCGAAAAGATATTGTTATGAATATCATAAAGAAGCTAACTTCAAGTAAGCGATAGAAAGCTTAAAATGAGAAGACTACAATTTATTCACAAGTAATTCCATTAGATTTCGTTGCTCCTCAAAGAAAAGTGAAAGCCAGAGGACTTACATTAAATGCATGCAAATATCCTAGGAATAATCGTATTAATCACTATTGATTGAAGAGAGGGGGATGGGGTTTAAGATGGGAATAAAACAATCAATATTTTCAGCACCATACTCACCCAAGTTAAAAATCAAATAGAACCCCAAAATCTGTTTTCCTTTCAGAATAAACCGATACACAAAATTTAGGATAAGGCCACCAAGATAACGTTATGATTTTTTAGGAGAAGTTATACCACAAATGCACCTACTACGTTCCAACAAATAAATTCATTAAAACACATGAAAAATAACATATTTACAGTAGAGTGTTCCTCCCAACTAACAGGTGAATGTATATCTTAAGATACTATAAACTAAAACAAAGTTACATCAATTTTAAAAAATAGACCTCTCATGACGATTAACTTATCAAACATAAAGACCTAATTGTCAACTGCTTCTCTGAAATAGCGTTCTTAAAGCATAAAAAGCCCAAAAAATGCTCACACAAGCAATAAAAAATAAGAACAAAACTTCTCCCAAGAAGACAAAAAAATCAAACTTGTCATGTCAAAATGTTAACATCTTTTCCTAAATATTAAATATGGACAAAGTATAATCTATATTGGATATAACTATTATATCTCAAGCTCCAAAAAAAAATACTTCAAGTAAATGAAAAAACATAATCAATTACAAAGTTTTAAATAATGAGATCAACAAAGTATTTATCTATCAAATCGTGAATTACATGTCACAGCTGGATTTACACAAACACACTCGTAAATTTTCTTTGGAATATAGTGGTTTTTTGTACATACACAGAATTGAACTGTTTATTCTCGCATGTCTTGAATATGAAATTTCCTATATACATCATATAGAAGGAAAAGCTCAAAATTTATGATCTGAATCAACAAATCAACCACAGGACCATGGATCATACTCTAAGACAAACGTAATCGAATACAAAGCAAAATTTATGCATTCTCTAAAACTATATTCTTTCTATTATAAAGTCATGTCTTAAAATTATTATCAACACAAGATATGATAATAAAATAGATTACTTTGGTGCTAGTCTTTTGTGTCATAATAAATTTTAATTGATGAAAATGATTGGGTACATTATTAATATACTCCTATTTAAAACAAGAAACACGAGTAATAGAAACAACTCAAAAAACATCATAATCATCCTCAAAAAACATTCAACACGTTAAGCTAAACAAACACTTCAGTGGAATTGTGCTGGAAGTGAAACCCACGATATTTGATCATTTAAAATGCCAATGCAGACTCCTATTATAAAAAGCATTGGATATAAATAATTGATGTGAAACATACTTCTGTTTCTCTAGATAACATTTTATCACATAATTGGAAATTAATAGAAAAAAATGATTTCTAACATACAATCTCCCAAAAGTGTGAAGAGTAATAAATAAAAAGCCTATGATATACGATTTAAGAAGTTGATACAATCTATGCTTTACCTGAAGCTCAAAAATGAAACTATAAATCAATCGAATGATACTCCCGTAACATGAAATAGAGGAAGAAAATGATACATATGTTGTGAAGAAAAGAATGCAGATAATACAATAATGTTATGATAGGTCTACATTAATTTTAAAAATGGTGCAATAACAAGGTTATATGTTAATCAAAGAATCTTCAAACTATGCATGCTGGTGTTCAATACAAAACCTTTACGGTAACGTAATACAATTCAGAGATAAAGAGCATAAATATGTTGCCGCCAAGAGAACAGTTAAAATCTTAAGTATACTTGGCTCACATTAAAAAAGACAAAACAATGTTAAAAATAACTTCAATAGGGAAACGAATTGAGATTTCTCCCTTTCTAATCCTATTTGTGGTTTAGTGCTGGCATTACGTATTTCAACACGGTAAAATCGCAATGAAAGTAACTAACCCGTCTCAAAAATAATTGAAAAGTGCTAAAAAATGCACATGAAACCAAATATGAGTGGTTAATTGGATAATCTTGCTGCAAACTGAACGGGCCTGATGAAACGAATTTTAGTGGAATATGCTTTCTCTATCACAGAGAAATAACCTAAAAGGTAGGATAGATCTTCTAATTAATAAATGAGCATACGATCGGTTTAAAAAATGGTAACGAAAAACACGTCAAATTACAGCTGAAAATAAGAATTAAAACTTTCATGAATGTGCGAATTGTATGAATAATTAACAAATGCTAGAACTACAAAGAATTATTAGACTGGAATATGGAACGTCTCATGGTTTATTTAAATAGTCAACAATGATATTGTTATATTTGCCCACCACCGAAGGCATTTATCTTACAATTGTAGTCAAACCATTTCAAGTCCAGATAAATTCCAGTGTTGTCAATTATTCATTATTCAAGCTAACAAAATATTTAATTTTGCGAAAGCAAACGCTGCTCTATCTGCTCTCCAAGAGGTGCTTCCAGATTCCAATCAACCATGTCGCCGTCGCCGTCACAGTCACTCGCCTGAAACGGTACATTCCGGCATTTTGCTTGCTCACTTGAACCCTCAGCCTTATCCTTTGCCTTTCTCATTTCTATCACTGGTTCCATGAGGAGATTTTATTGTG
>CM068953.1:204948698-204961295 GCA_035128595.1 Eptatretus atami
TGACGGCCTCGAGTCAACCATGAGTCGTCGGCCTCAAGGAGATGGGGGCGATGGGCCTGGGTCTACCGATCCTGGCGGACCCCGAGGTGTCGCCGGCGAAGGGACGAGGGGAACTAGTGTCGCCGGGCGAGGGTCGCCGGGCGAGGGTCGAGTTCGCCCGGGCGAAGGGTCGGCCGGGCGGGGTTCGAGTGTCGCCGGCGAGGGTCGAGGAAGTGTCGCCGGCGAAGGGTCGAGGGACGAGTGTCGACCGGGGCAAGGGCGAGGGGCGAGTGTCGCGGGCGAGGGAACGAGTGTCGCCGCGAGGGTCGAGGGACGAGTGGTCGCCGGCGAGTCGAGACGGAGTGTCGCCGGGCGAGGTCGAGGACGAGTGTCGCCGGGCGAGGGTCGAGGGACTAGTTGTCGCCGGGCGATGGTCGCGGGCGAGTCGAGTGTCGCCGGGCGAGGTGCCGGGCGAGGGTCGATGTCGCCGGGCGAGGTCGCCGGGCGAGGGTCGATGTCGCCGGCGAGGGTCGAGTGTCGCCGGTGCGAGGTCGAGGTGTCGCGGGCGAGGTCGAGGGTCGAGTGTCGCGGGCGGGGTCGAGGCGACGAGTGTCGCCGGGCGAGGGTCGAGGACGAGTGTCGCCGGGCGAGGGTCGAGGGACGATGTGTCGCGGGCGAGGGTTCGAGGGACGAGGTGTGCGGGCGGGTGAGGGACGAGTGTCGCCGGGCGGGTCCGGTCGCCGGGCGGGGTTGAGCGTCGCCGGGCGAGGGTCGAGTGCGCGGAGAGGGTAGAAGTGTCGCCGGGCGAGGCTCGGGACAGTGTCGCCGGGCGAGGCTCGAGGAACGAATGTCAACGGGCGAGAGTAGAGTGTTGCCGCGAGGCGAGGGACCGAGTGTTGCCGGCGAGGGTCGAGGGACGAAGTGTCGCCGGCGAGGGTCGAGGGACGAGTGGCGCCGGCGGAGGGTGAGGGACGAGTGTCCGCCGGGCGAGGTCGAGGACGAGTTTCGCCGGCGAGGGTCGAGGACGATGTCGCGGCGAGGGTCGAGGGACAGTGTCGCCGGGCGAGGGTCGAGGGACGAGTTCGCCGGGCGAGGGTCGAGGACGAGTGTCGCCGGGCGAGGGTCAGAGGGAGGAGTGTCGCCGGCGAGGGGTCGAGGACGAGTGTCGCCGGCGAGGGTCGAGTGTCCGCCGGCGAGGGTCGAGTGTCGCCGGGCGCGGTCGAGTGTCCGCCGGCGAGGGTCAGTGTCTCGGGCGAGGGTCGAGTGTGCCGGGCGAGGTCGAGTGTCGCCGGCCGAGGTCGAGTGGTCGCAGGCGAGGGTCGAGTCGTCCGCCGGCGAGGTCGAGTGTCCGCCGGGCGAGGGTCGAGTGTCGCCGGCGGTCGAGTGTCGCCCGGGCGAGGGGTGAGTTGTCGCCGGCCGATGGGTCGAGTGTCGCCGGGGCGGGGTCGAGTGTCGGCCGGGGAGCGGTCGAGTGTCGCCGGCGAGGGTGAGTGTCGCCGGCGGGGCAGTGTCGCCAGGGCGAGGTCGAGTGTCGCCGGGCGAGGTCGAGTGTGCGCCTGCGAGGTGTCGAGTGTCGCCGGGCAGGTCGAGTGTCGCCTGGGGCGAGGTCGGTGTCCGCCGGGCGAGGAGTCGAGTGTGCGCCGGGCGAGGTCGCGTGTCGGGCGAGGGTCGAGTGTCGCCGGGCGAGGGACGAGTGTCGCCCGGGCGAGGGTCGAGGGACGAAGTGTCGCCGGGCGAGGGTCGAAGGGCGAGTGTCGCCGGGCGAGGGTCGAGGGACGAGTGTCCGGCCGGGTGAGGGTCGCCGGGCGAGGTCGGTGTCGCCGGCGAGGGTCGCCGGGCGATGGTCGAGTGTCGCCGGCGAGGGTCGAGTGTCGCCGCCCCGGGCGAGGGTCGCCGGGCGAGGGTCGACGTGTCGCCGGGCGAGGGTCGAGTGTCGCCGGCGAGGGTCGAAGTGTCGCCGGCGAGGCGAGTGTCGCCGGGCGAGGGTTCGAAGTGTCGCCGGCTCGAAGGTCGCGTGTCGGCCGGGCGAGGGTCGGTTTGTCGAGTGTCGCGGGCGAGGGTCGATGTCGCCGGGCGAAGGTCCGAGTGTCGCGGGCGAGGTCGAGGGGACGAGTGGTCGCGGGCGAGGAAGAGGGTCGAGCACGACGTGCAAGGATGAAGTGGTCGCCAGGCAGGGTTGAAGTGTCGCCGGCGAGATCGAGGGTCGAGGGTCGCCGGGCGAGGGTCGAGGGTCGCCGGTCGAGGATCGATGTCGGCGGGTGAGGGTCGAGGAACGGAGTGTCGCGGTGAGGGTCGAGGAACGAGTGGTCCCGCCGGGTGAGGGTCGAGGAACGAGTTGGCGCGGGCGGTGTCGAGGGACAAGAGTCGAGGACGAAGCTGTTGAGGGTCCGCCGGGCGAGGGTCGAGGGACGATGTCCCGGCGAGTGTCGAGGGAACGAGAGTCGAGGGACGAGTGTTGAGGGTCGCCGGGCGAGGGAGAGTGTCGAGGGACGAGGAGAGTGGTCGAGGGACGAGTGTCGAGGTCGCCGGGCGAGGGTCAGGGACGGTGGTAAGGTCGCCGGGCGAGGGTCGCGGCGAAGGGACGAGGAACTAGGGTCGAGTGTGCGGGGCGAGGAACTGGGCGAGTGTCGCGGGGCGAGGAACTCAGGGTCGAGTGTCGCGGGGCGAGGATCTAAGGGTGGGTCCGCGGGGCGAGGAACTAGGGTCGAGTGTCGCGGGGACTAGGTCGCAGTGTCGGACGAGGACTAGAGTGTCAGATGTCGCGGGGGAGAACTAGGGTCGAGTAGTCGCGGGCGAGGAATCTAGGGTCGAGTGTCGCGGGGGCGCGGAACTAGGTCGAGTATAGCGGCACCGAGAACTAGGGACGCAGCGTTCGTCGGCCGTGCGAGACTAGGGTCGAGTGTCGCCGGGCGAGGAACTAGGGTCGAGCTGTCGCGGGGCGAGGAACTAGTGGCGTCGAGTGTCACCGGCGATGAACTAGGGTCGAGTGTCGCGGGCGAGGAACTCGGTCGAGTGTCACCGGCGAGGACTAGGGTCAAGAGTTGTCGCGGGCGAGGAACTCAGGTCGAGTTCAACCGGAGCGAGGAACTAGGGTCGAGTGTCGCGGGAGGCGAGGATAACTAGGTCGAGTGTCACTGGGCAGAATGGTCGAGTGTCCGGCGGAACTAAGGGTGAGAGTGTCCCGGGTCGAGGAACTAGGGGGTCGAGTGTCACTCCTGGGCACGAGGCACTAGGGTGAGTGTCGCGGGCGAGAACGGTCGAGTGTCACCGGCGAGGAACTAGGGTACGAGTGTCGCCGGGCGAGGAACTAGGGTCGAGTGTCACCGGGCAGGAATAGGGTAGAGTGTCGCGGTTTGGCGGAGAACTAGGGTCGAGTGTCACCGGCGAGGACTAAGGCGAGTGTGCGGGCCGAGGAACTAGGGTCGAGGCACCGGGGGAGAACTAGGGTAGAGTGTCGCGGGCGAGGATCGAGGGTAGATGGTCGCCGGGCGAGAGTCGAGGTAGACGTGTCGCGGCGAGGACGAGTGTCGCGGGCGGAACGAGTGTCGCCGGCGAGTGTCGAGGTCACGTGTCGCCGGGCGAGGGTCGAGGGTGGAGCGGTGACGGCGCGAGGTCGAGGTACGTGTCGCCGGGCGAGGTACGAGGGTGCGAGCCGGTGACGGGCAGGGTCGAGGGGTCACGTGTCGCCAGGCGAGGACGAGCGTCGCCGGGCGAGGGTCGCGGGTCGCCGGGCGAGGGTCGAGGGTGGAGTGTCGCAGGCGAGGACGAGCGTCGCCGGCGAGGGGAGGGGTCGCGCCGGGCGAGGGTCGCCGGCGAGGGTCGAGCGGCGAGGGTCGAGAGGCAGGTCGAGGAACGAGCGTTGAGGACGAGCGGCCGAGGACGAGGGACGAGGGCGAGCGGGGCAGGGATGAGGAGCGAGCGGCGAGGACGAGCGGCGAGGGACGAGAGGCGAATGGTCGAGAGGCGATGGTCGAGGGACGAGGGACGAGGACGAGGGACGAGCGCGAGGACGAGTCGAGGGCCGAGGGTGGAGGGACGAGGGTCGAGGAACGAGGGTCGAGGACGAGGTCAGTGTCGAGGGTCGAGGATCGAGTGACGAGGGTCGAGGGTGGAGGGACGAGTGACGAGCGTCGAGGGTCGAGAGTCGGGGGCGAGGGTGAGAGGGTCGAGAAACGAGGGTCGAGTGTCGAGGATCGAGTGACGAGGGTCGAGGGTGGCGGGACGAGTGACGAGTGACGAGTGACGAGGGACGAGGGACGAGGGGCGAAGGTAAAACGATTCCAACAAACAATGTACGATTGGCCGTCGAAGAGGCGGGAAACGACCTCATGGCGGTGGAATCGCCGTCACAATCAGAGGCTCAAAATGGAGTTTCCGAAGGACGAACAAGATGATGATTTGTTGAAATCGATGGGGAAACGTTATTAAAGTTCGTACAATGTGAACCGGGCGATCAAGTCAAGGAAGAGCGGATTAAAAACAAAAAATACAAAATCCACATAGATCCACGATAATTAAATAATTGGGGGGGAAGGGAAGTCCGTGTGATGAACTCGAACAGGGAGACACAACGAGATCAGGAGGAAAAACCTGAAACGATTCAAAATGGCCCTGAAGAAGAAGAAGAAAAAGAAGAAAACCCGTTCCCGCTTGTCCTTCAATGTGGCGCCACGAGGAGACAAGGCCGCGGGACGCGGGACAAGTGCGGACATGGACACATTCACCGAACAAACGTTTCCGACCAACAATAACAGGTTTATCTGTTCCCACAACGGACAATAACCGAACGGTGCCGATGGGCGTCGGTCACACAGGTTTGGGCCGCGACTCGAATACTTCTTTCTCCTGAACCAAAATGTCCGCCGTGTCGAGCGTTCCCCGCGTCTCGCTCGATGAACGAATTACCGACGACACTCACCATTCGAGCTCGTTGGATGGCATCGGCGAAGGCCTCACTCTTAATGGGACCAGGAGCCTGACCGCTGATGGTACCCGGAGGAGCGAGAGACGCGAAATCGGTCATTGCGATCAAGAGCTACAACGATCACGATGGGGTCGGGAAAATGGCGGAGACAGAGACGGAAGGCGGGGTCAAGAAAAAAAAAAACCGAAAAGGAAGAAGAAGAAGAATAAAACACCGCATTTGTGGGCGGAGACAGGAAGACACGTGGTTAGTGGGCGGAGATTGGAAAATATCGGAGGAGTGGGGGATGGGCGATGGGCGTGCACGAAGACCGGAGGTGGGCGGGGCTAACCCGACGGACGTCACACGTCGCTAAATCGCAGGGCCTATGAAACACCGGCAGAACAGTTCATATCTGGGTCGGGATTCCACACCAGGCTCGACGGATCATTAGCGGATACACGTATCTCGAGGTCGAGACTGTCCGACCATCACAGTCTCATGGAACAGCTTGCACCGACATCACAAATCATTTGCAGGACAAAAACATGAATACAAATCAATGGACACCGAGAGTGAAGTACAAGGACATCAGCACAAGCAGGCAACAGAAGCCTGAGGTGAAAACACTCAGATGTAAAAAAAAAGGAATTGCCTTTCATGTCTTGTGGCTTGCTGAAGAACTCAAGAAATTTGCGATATTATATATAATTATATGCATTATATACAGTATATACAGTATATATAATATATATAATTATATAGGAATATACATACTGGTATATACTGTATATTATATATACTGGTAATACTGTATATACTGTATCTGTATATATTAAATGCAGTTTGTACAGTATATGTATATATAAATACAGTATATACAGTATATAATATATACAGTATATGCAGTATATATACTACAGTATGTATATAATAGTATACAGTATTATTATATTAATACAGTATATATATATTACTATATAACAAATACATATATACAGTGTGTAAATACAAATACAGTATATACAGGTATGTTATATATCAAATACAGTATATACAGTATATAAAATTATAATAATATAGTATATACAGTATATAAAATATATATAAATCAGTATATACAGTATTAACAGTATATATAAATATCGTATATAACATATACAGTATATAAATACAGTTTAAGCCTGGTGTTGGCGCAGTGGTTAGGCGCAGCGCTTGGGATCCAAGAGTCCTGGTTCAAGCCCCGTTCGGCCACTGAATTATACACCAGGGGTTGACTCAGCCTTCATCCTTCCGAGGTCGGCAAATGAGTACCATATACTGGGCCGGTGTATACCCGGTTTAAATAGGTGTATCATATCCCTGTGGCGACCAGGGTTGCCGTCAGGAAGGGCATCCGGCGTAAACATTGCCATCACATGCGATCATACGGATGATGTCTACCCAATGTTCTACCAGCACACAATTTCATTCAACATTGGGAAAAAAACAGCTTTCAAACCCTTGGAACAGCTGTTTCCCTTGGAATTCAAACCTTGGATTAATTAATATTTGACAAATTAATTTAACCTTGGGAAAAAACAGCTTCAAACTGGGAAACACCTGGGAAACAGCTGAAAAGGATGAAGCACGTATCAACCTTGAAAAGGCACATACTCAGGTCCCCAGCGTCGATTGTATGTCATACCAAACGAAGAAGTAGAATTGTGACTCAATCGTGCAAAAAATAATATAATAATAATAATAAACATTAATTGTGACGTCATTCGTGACTCATAGCACCATGTCTTTCATTGGTTGACAGATAATGGCGTAACTTGGGAACCGCTTTGTCGATTAAATATCAAACCTTGAAAAGCACATCCCGCGGTTCCCCAGCAATATTCCTGAGTTCAATCAGATCGGACCGTCAATCGTGAATAAATAATAATAAATAAACATTAATTGTGACATCATTCGTGATGTCATAGCACCGTGTCTTGTCATTGGTTGACAGATTAAATGCGTAACTTGGAACCGCTTATTCCCGATTAATATAACCTTTGAAAGGCACATCCGCGGTCCCACAATATTCCTGGCAAGTTTCAATCAGATCGGAACCGTCAATCGTGCAAAAAAAAAAAATATATTAATAATAATAAATAAATAAACTTAATTGTGAGCGTTATTTTGATGTCATAGCACCATGTCTTGTGCACTCGTGCAAAAAAAAAATAATTAAAATATAAATAAATAACATTAAATTGTGAACGTTATTTGGTGTCATAGGCACCATGTCTTTGTGCAATCGTGCAAAAATTTAAAATAAATAAATAAATATACACTTAATTGTGGTATCGGTTAGTCATTAGCAACGTGTTTGTATTGGTCGACAGTATATGGGCCTGTACCTTGGAACCCGTTGTCCGAGTGGATATTCGAATCTCTCTCGATTATAAGTTTGATTGGGCGTAGAAGTTTAGGGGAAGCCCTCTGGCCACTAAATGAACGAGTCTCCCAGTCGGCCAAATTCTTTGCATAAGAATATAAAAGAAAGAGAGGGTCGCAGCTCCCGCGTATCGTCAGGTACCGTGTGTGCCAAGGTCAGGTCAGGTAGGGACCATGATGCCCAAGAAAATAGCACTGTTCCTCCGCGGGCAAGTTTTCTAAGCGTCCAGCTTTCCGCATGGTAGATCAGGATCCACCTAATCGTCCGCCAAGGGAAAATGCCATCTCGATAAAATTCATAAAACTTGAAGCCTATATAATAAACCCCAAAGCATTCAGCAGATGCAGGCCCATCGTCGATCAGTCATTCCGTTCCTGGAGTGTCATTTGAATGGTCAACCGGCTCACCAACCGTACTTTGGATGCATGCACGTGGTCGGCCCTAGTGGGCTCTTCGCTACCACTCATGAGCACCGCCCTTCAAGCTAGTTGGAAGAGAATCCCTGGTGTACATTGGGGCAAAGCGAATCAGCAATCAGGAAAACGAGCCCAATGGCCATTTACAGCCTCCGCAGAGCGACTGATCAGCTACCTCCGACAAACAATGCATTGGGAAACAAAGACAATCATCATCCGGTCTCTCTCCAGGCGTACCCGCTCACCAGTATTATTTGGCCTAGGCCAAGCAAAATCTGTATCTCCTAACGACAGTCTAAGGACCGTTAGGGGGTATCCGAAGAGACCCCTGCTAAAGGAATTAGTCTCACAGTCAGATCCTTGGCGCTAGAGTCAAGTCCTCGGCAATCCATATGAGCAGAACTAAGGAATAAAGAATAATAAGAAGTACCATTGAAAGTACTTCGCTTTACGTTCCTACAATCCAGCACAGGATTACCACAGTTAATTGTGACGTCATTCGTGATCGTCATGAGGCAGCGCGCCAAAACCCCAGTGAGTCACTTGGTTGGCCAATCCAAGACCTTCCCCCGAGTGCCCGCAGAATCCAGAAAAGATCTAAAATTTATGACACGTCTGACACAACAGCCAAGCAAGAGACATGAATAATCAATGCACCAGGTAACAGTGAAATATCCCCACAGACCTCAACTAATCCTACAACAAAACGACACAGACAGAGGAAAAAAGCAGATCCAAGATGTCACCGAAGCTGAGAAACTAAAGTTATTTGACCACAACGAAAACCCGTAAATCCCAGCAGGGCTCCGACTACCGCCCACCACCACCAAAAAACCCCCCACCCAAAATAAACACCCCAACCCAACCTCATTAAATCCAGCTACCTTCGAGGGCCACCAAAAGGATACTAAAGTATGTAAGATGACTGCATAAAAAATGCAAAATACATAGGTCCGAAGATCATGACAATTCACAAAAACGATTGCAACATCGCAATCTTGATCTCTCCGACATCCTCCCTAAAATCCAGTCCATACAAGGACTGAAAAGTGTGGGGGCCAGTACACACCACCTGACGACTCCAGTAAACACTGGAAATAAGTCGGAGGTGGACCACCACACTTCACAGCACTCGTCAGTACCAGAGTAGAGTTCAGACATCAGATCAGATCAGTTTTGGTGGCACCCCAGAAGACCAAGAATCTCGTTCTTTCCTTGGGTCGTCAGGGGGTGTGGTACTGGCCACACTTTTCACCCGCCTTGGTTGGCTGGATTTTCGGGCGGTGTCGGAGGATAGCTGTGCGGTGCTTCGTTGGGACTGTGCATTTGGGCCCCTTGCTTTTTGCAGTGATGCCGTCCTTTTGCGGAGACTTTTAGAATATCTTGGGTGGCCTCGAGGTGCTGAAATGGAGGAATCGGAGCCGCTGGGATTAACGGGTTTCTGGGTCAAAACCCTAAAGATCCAGGGCTTTCGGGTGACTCTTGGGTCTGCTGTCTGTTGTGGTCTTGTTTGTGGTGAGGATGTTGCAAGGGTCGTGGAGAGATTCACTTACCTTGGCAGTGATATTCATGTCTCTGCTGGCTGTGAGTCCAGAAGGTCATAGCGTCTGGGTCGGCCTGGGGAGTCCATGGATTCACTGGATCATGGGGGTGTGGCGCTGCGGTACCTGTGCGGGAGGACGAAAGTCGAGTCTTCAGTCCTGGTACTTCCGTCTTGCTCTAAATGGATGCGAGCTTGGACCGACGCAAGGTCTGAGACGGAGACTTAATCTTTTGGTAAGGTCTCTTCGGCGACTCCTGGCTATCGCTGTCGGATTTTGTGTCCAACGAGCGGTTGGCTGAGAAGAGACCTCGGATGAGATTTGTTATGCATAGTCCGTGAGCGTCCAGTTCGGTGTATGGAATGTGCTCGTTTTCCTGATGTCGATCCTGCTGCACAAGATTCTCTCAGCGAGGGAAAGTCTCATGAGGTGGAGGCGGCCAGTGGGGCCGACACGTGCCCGTAGTTGCAAGCAGGTTGACGATCATCTCAAGGAGATTGGGTGGGCCGTGGCACATCTTGCTCAAGACGGAGGCCCCTGGAGTAACCGGCGAAAGTGGACGCACGGGAGTGCCTGTTCTGGCAACATGCTCCCATTAACATGACCTGAACCTTGGGCACAAGCACGGTAACCTGACGGCATAACCGCGTGAACCCTCTCTTTCTTTTTGCAAGATTCTGATCAAAGATTGCCGACATGGGAGACTCGTTCATCTTTAGTGTACGTCAATCACTGGGGCTCGCCCTTTAACTCCATTCAGACAAAATTACTAACCAATGGGAGGCAATGACATTTTTCTGTCTTTTTTACTTTTTTTTTTTTTTTGTTAACTTACAGACTAGCGTCACTCCTGGTGGTACCCTTCTCAGTTTATCAGAGTTTTGGACTGAGAATGTGCTGGCAGAAAGGCGGCAGTGTACGTTCTGCAGCGAGGTGGCTGGAGTACATGCTGGAAGAGCGGTTGGAGTGGGCGGCTCGGAGGAAGTGGTTGGAGTAGGCGCGGCTGGAGGAGGTGGTTGGAGTACGTACTGGAGTAGGCAGCTGGAAGGAGGCGACTGAGTACGTCTGGGGCAGGAGGCGGCAGCTGAGGAGGTGGTTGAGTGGGCGACTTGGAGGAGGTGGCCCGGAGTACAGGTGCTGGAGGAAGGCGGCTTGGAGGAGGTGGCTGGAGGTACATTCTGGCAGGAGCGGTTGGAGGAGGTGGTTTTGGAGTACGTGCTGGAGTAGGCAGCTGGAGGAGGCGACTGAGTACGTTCTGGGCAGGAGGCGCAAAAGTGGGAGGAGGTGGTTTGGCGTACATGCTGGAGAGGTGTCCTGGAGGAGGTTGACCTGAGTACGTATTGGAGGAGGTGGCAAGCTGTGAGGGTGGTTGGCGTACATGCTGGAGGAGGTGTCTGGACGGGGTGACTGAGTACGGTATTTGGAGGAGTGGCGCTTGGAGTATCTGCTGGCAGTCAGTCTAACGTCCATATTCCGTCTGCTAACCTTGGGTGGGCCACTTAAGGCCAGTATTGGGGGTTGGAACATTAAGTCTTGTGTTGGCTTTAATGGTAAGGGTGCTGGCTTGGGCATCCTAATGATCCTGAGTTCAAAATCCTGCTTGGCTGTTGAATTAATACCAGGTGGGGTTGATTCAGTCTGTCCATCCTTCGAGGTTAGCACGTTTGGTGTGTGTGATTTAGATACGGGTGTGCATGGGCCATGGTTGTGTTCATTTACATGGGATGTGTGGTTTACCAATGGTGTGTGATGTTTACATGTGTGTGAAGGTTTACATGGGGTGTATCATTTACATGGGAATGTGTGGTTTAGCATTGTGTTTGATAATTCACAGTGGTGTGTGATGTTTACATGGTGTGTGTAATTACATGGGGATGGCCGTGGTTACATGGTGTTGTGACGGTTTACATGGTGTGTGATGTTTACACGTGTGTGAGGTTTACATGGTGTGTGTGGATATTTACATGGTGTTGTGATGTTTACAGGTGTTGTGATGTTTCCATGGTGTGTGAGGTTTTTCCATGGTGTGCGTGTGATGTTTACAATGGTGTGTCCCATATTTACATCGTGTGTAAAGTTTTAGATGGTGTGTATGTTTACATCGTGTGTAAGGTTTTACATGGTGTGAGGTTAACATGGTGTGTAAGGTTTACATGTGTGTGAGTGTTTACATGGTGTGTGAGGTTTTACATGGTGTGTGGCTGTTTATATGGTTGTGATGTTTACATGGTGTGTAAGTTACATGTGTGTCATCTACATGGTGATGTGAGGTTTAATATCGTGGTAAAGGTTTACATGGTGTGAGGTTTAACAATGGTGTGTGAGGTTTTACATGGTGTGTGGTGTTTTATACTGGTGTGGTGATGTTTACATGGTGTGTGATGTTTACATGGGGTGTGTGTTTACATGGTGTGTGATGTTTACATGGTGTGTAAGGTTTACATGGTGTGTAAGAGTTTACATGGTGTGTGATGTTTACATGGTGTGTGTCATTTACATGGGATGTGTGGTTTACATGGTATGTAAGGGTTTACATGGTCGTGTATGTTTACTGGTGTGTGTCATTTACAATGGGAATGTGTGGTTTTACATGTGTGTAGATGTTTACCATGGTGTGAGGTTTACATGGTGTGTGTCATTTAATGGGATTGTGTGTTTACAATTGTGTGTGATAATTTACATGGTGTGGGGTGATGGTTTTACATGGTGTGTGTCATTTACATGGGATGCGTGGTTTACATGGTGTGTGATGTATACATGGTGTTGAGGTTTACATGGTGGTGTGAGTTTACATCGTGTGTGGATTGTTTACATGGTGTGTGTGATGTTTTGACATGGTGTGTGGATGTTTAATGTGTGTGATGTTTTCCATGGTGTGTGATGTTTTCCATGGTGTGTGTGGTGTTTTACATGGTGTGTGATGTTTACCATGGTGTGTGAGGTTTCCATGGTGTGTGTGATGTTTTAATGGTTGTATGTTTACATGGTGTTAAGGGTTTATATGTGTGTAAGTTTAACAGGTGTGTGAGGTTTACATGGTGGTGTGTGTTTTATATGGTGTGTGATGTTACATGGTGTGTGATGTTTACATGGTGTGGTGGAGGTTAACATGGTGGTGGGTAAGGTTTACCATCGTGTGTAAGTTTACATGGTGTGTAAGGTTTTACCCATGGTGTGTAAGGTTTGCATGGGTGTGTGGTGTTTACATGCGTGTGTGTCATTTACATGGGATGTGAAGGTTTATATCATGTGTAGATTTACATGGTGTGAGGTTTCATGGTGTGTAAGGTTTTACCTGGTGTGTGATGTTTACATGGTGTGTGATGGTTT
>CM068953.1:204962295-204982486 GCA_035128595.1 Eptatretus atami
ACACACACACACCACACAACACACACACACACACACACACACACACACAGATTCTGGAAATATAGATAGATAATTCCAAACTGAACCGCTTCCTCGGACACGGGTGGTGCGATTTTTCTGTTTCATTTTCCTTGGTAGTATCCATCATTTGCACCTGTTATTGGAAGATTGCTGCTGAATGAATGAATAATCCTCTTCTGGTTTGTTGTTTTCTTGATCACATGAACAAATCTCATCTGATAATATGTTGAGGTTTTCACATCCTCCGCTAGTCCTCCACATGATGTTCTGTGCACTTGGTTAAGCTCCATCAAACCGCCTCCTCCTCCTCATCTTGGTAAATACAACCTCGGTATGCATTGTTTTTTTTGTGGAATATCTTGTGAATAGTTAGAAGTTTCCTTGTTTTTGTGTCTAAATTGTTGATCTCCAATTGTGGCCTGTTTATAATTACACAGCTATAATGGAATACCGGCACTGCAAGTTGGTTTATCACTTTGGTTTTGTTTCTTGGAGAGAGGCATGACTTCAGAATTAGTCATATTCTGTGTAGGTACTCTTTTTCTGATTATTTTACGCATTTTTAAGTGTTGTACCTCGGGGCCTTCTTCTGTTCCAAGGAATTTGTAGGATGTGTTGTTTTCTTGTTGCTGTAGTGTTGTGCTTTCATCGATCGAGATGTATGTTCTTTTTGTTTTTCCTTGTACAAGTGTGCATTTGGCACATTTGTCAACACCGAACTCCATTTGAATGTCCTCTGAGTACTGCTTTACTAGTTTCAGTTGATCTGCCAATTTCTCATCATTTGTGGTGAAGAGTTTTGATCATCCATGTGCAGTAGGTGTGTTACCTTTTTTGTTTCTTTGCTCGTTTTTCTGTTGCGTTTTGAGATTGTATCCATGTCCTTGTTCATTGATGAGGTTACTCAGTGGGTCCAGAGCCTAACAAAACAGGAGGGGGAAAGGCTGTCACCTTGTAAGATACATCATATATTTACTGCTGGGATTTCAATCTTTCCTTCCACGCAAGGTAGTACCAGCATTGTGTTCCACAGTGTCATTGCTTTTTCAATCATCGTGACTATTTGGAGGTCAATTTTGTAAACTTGTATGCATTTTGTAATCCATGAATGTATGACACTGTCAAAGGTTTTTTTGGTCATCTATCCAGGCTGTGGATAAGTTGGTTTTTCGGAGCTTGCAGTGTTCGAGGATGGTTTTATTGAACAATAAATGGTCTATTGTTCCATAACATCTCTTTTTACATCCTTTCTACTCTGTCTCTAAAGCTCCTTGTTGAGTGAGGTGGTTGTAAACTGCATCGGTGATTATACCTGTTAAAAGTTTGTATGTTGTTGGTAAGCATGTTATTGGTCTGTATTTGTTGGGTAGATGGGTTTCTTCAGATTTGTGAATCAGAAGAGTGTTGCCTTCTGTAAGCCATTCGTCCATCGACTGTTTCCCTTGGATGAGTTCGTTAAATGCTCGAGTGTAGTGAGGGTGGAGAGCACGTAGTTGCTTTAGCCAGAAGTTTAGAATCCCATCCGAGCCTGAGCATTTGAAGTTCGACGTTTTTACGAGAGGTTTTATAATTTTTTCTACATAAATTATCATTGGGTGCCTTTCATGCCGATGTTGCTTTTTCTTTTCCAAGTGTCGTAGTCAATCTTTTTCCTTGTTGGGTTCTTTTTCATCTTCAAACATACCTTTACATAATTTTTCCAGGTCCTGTTTTTGTTCGGGGAGTTGTCACATTTTGTTTCTGTTTCCCTCGCTCTCGGTAGAACTTTTTCGGGTTGTTTCCAAACAGTTTATTTTGATTTCTTCTGTTGTTGGCCTCATCATCGTTTATTTTCCCTGCTATCTGGTGTATTTGTAGCTTATTATGGGCAGCTCATGTTTCTAGTTCATTGTTTTCTATGTTGTATTTCTTTTTTATTTGTCTGATTATTTTCATGAGCTTTGGATTTCTGTTTCCCCTCTTGTGTTTCCCCTCTTTTAACATGCAGTGATGTGCACACCTTTTAATTATTCAGTATCTCTTGTACATATACCAATGTGTGATTTGTCTCATTTACTCTATGCCTGCTTCTCGTTGAATAATTAATCGATGAGTTCCTGATAACATTTTTCTCTCCTCCATAATATACTGCCCTTCCCTAGATGCCGTTGACCGCATCAAAAGAGAAAAAAGTTTTCTATGAGCTCTTCCGCAGGGACCTCGTGTCATTGTGTGTGACTATCAATCAGGGTGGCTTTGTTGTGGGCGAGCCAATCCACATAACCATCAAGCTGTCAAATGACTGCAATTGTGAACTCAATGGCACAGTTTGTCGTCTCATGCAGGTCTGTTCCAAATATTATTGGGGGAAGGAAGATGGGAGTGAGTAAAGCTAATTTTATTTCCCCAGATGATGTTCAAATTTAACCCTGATTTTGGTTTCTACAAGACAGAGTAATCCATGTGGATATCTCAACATTTGGTTGTGCTTTTTATTGTTGATAAGCAATGCCCATACAGCAAATCATAAGTTTTCTATTTTCATGCTTGTGCAAAAAAATAAGATGGTGTTAAGTGAGATAACAAAGACAGCAAAGAATTTTTTAGTTTCTGTGAAATGGATGAATGTGGAATTTGTGAAGGGCATCGTAATATTACGCTTGAGCATGATCTCAGGTTTCATCAGGACAAGTTGGTCACTGGATCAAGATCTGGTTATTTCGGACTTTAGTAAAACGTCAAGAAGATTGTTATTTACAGATGTAGCAAAAACTAACTCTGGGACTATGTGAAAATGATGGGTGAAATGGCCTACTCATGTCCTTGTTGCCTCCGCCACCAAGGTGGATGTAGGTTATGTTTTAACTCCTCTCCTTTTGTTGTCTGTTTGTCTGTTAGCAGGATATCTGAAAAGTTAAGGATGGATTTGAACGAAACTTGGTAGACAGGATGGGTGCATAACAAGGACGAATTGATGCGATTTTGATGAAGGTCTGGATCGGATACATGGATTTTTAATGAGCCCGCGCTTGCGAAGCGAAATGCGGGGTTAAGCAATCAGTCGCATACGTATGTGTCTGCATTTTGTTGTTCCGTTTTCTCTGCAACTGCTTGTCGGATTGACATATTTTTCACCATAGATTGAAACTTGCCTCCTGTGCCATGGGGAATAAGTGTGATTTTTTTTTAATGATGTCATAGGTGCCTTCGTTATGAACACTACATCTGATCAGTATGAAAATTTTTGAGAGTCATCTCGGAATAAATTGGTGAACAGAAAAAATTGACGATGTCATCAGTCGCATGGTTCATATTTGTTTTTTTTGGTTTTTTTAAACCTTAAAAAATCTCCGAAACGGCTGAACAGATCAAGGTGAAACTTTACAGGTATAACCGCCTATCCATGAGGAACAAAACATTCCCCACCTATGACGTCATAGGTCACATCATTTGGCAGCCATATGGGGTTTACCCTAAAACCCTTAAAAAATCTTTTTCTCCAGAACGGTTGGACATATCGAGGGAAACTTCACACACATGTTCCTCAAGCGTTGGGAACATCAGCGTTTTCACGAATAATTGATGGGTCACATGGTTTGGCATCCATATTTGATTGAAGGAAAATATTTTATAATTCTTTCTCTTGAACTGCTGCATCGATTGATGTGAAACTTCAAAATGATGATTGAGCAGTGATGGGAATTATGTTTTCAATTTCAACATAATCGGATACATAGTCTGGCAGCCAGAATTATTCAATACTTTTGATCTGGGTTCTTTTTTTTGATGAATGAGGCTGCGCCCGGATGGGTTTGAGGGTAGAAGAGTAGCATCTGAAACCCGAATCCTATCGAGGTTTCTCCTGATGACTTCATCTTTGATTTTTCCTTGTTTGGGTTCCTTCTGATTACTCCAATGCAGGACTGTGTACCTATTTGGTCTTCCATTTGATTTGAGTTGAATTTATTTTAATCAAATTCTAAATAAAATTGAATATTAATAAAAACGTCATGGGTTAGGGTCAGGTGTCCAATCAAAGCGGGGTTGTATCAAAGAGAGACGTCTTGGTTCCCGGTCGTCACTGCCAGCAGTTATAAAGTGGCAGGTACAGTGTTAAGAGTGTACATCAAAAACCGTTCAACAAAGGAAATTTAAACTTTACCACATGTCACATGCCATCAGATTTGGATATAGCCAATATTGAGTGTACATCATAAACCGTTCAACAAGGAAATTTAAACTTTACCACATGTCACATGACCATTTGATATCGCGCATATTGAGTGTACATTGAAAACCGTTCAAAGGAGGAAATTTAAACTTTACCACATGTCACATGACCATTTGATATAGCACATATTGTTACTTCATAAACCGTTCAACGAGGAAATTTAAACTTCACCACATTTACATGACCACTTGATATATGCACATATTGAGTGTACATCATAAACCGTTCAACAAAGGAAATTTAAACTTTACCCCACATTCATGACCATTTGATATAGCACATATTGAGTGTACATCGAAAACCGTTCACAAAGGAAAATTTAAACTTTACCACATGTCACATGACCATTTGATATAGCACATATTGAGTGTACATCAAAAACCGTTTAACGAGGAAATTTAACTTTACCACATGTCACATGACCTCTTGATATGGCAATATTGAGTGTACATCGAAAACCGTTCAACAAGGAAATTTAAACTTTACCACATGTCACATGACCACTTGATATAACATATATCGAGTGTACATCAAAAACCGTTCAACAGAGGAAATTTAAACTTTACCACATGTCACATGACCTCTTGATATAACATATATCGAGTGTACATCAAAAACCGTTTAACGGAGGAAATTAAAACTTTACCACATGTCACATGACCTCTTGATATGGCACATATTGAGTGTACATCGAAACCGTTCAACAAAGGAAATTTAAACTTTACCACATGTCACATGACTGTTGATATAACATATATCGAGTGTACATCAAAAACCGTTCAACAGAGGAAATTTAAACTTTACCACATGTCACATGACCTCTTGATATGGCACATATTGAGTGTACATCGAAAACCGTTCAACAAAGAAATTTAAACTTTACAACATGTCACATGACCACTTGATATAACATATATCGAGTGTACATCAAAAACCGTTCAACAGAGGAAATTTAAACTTTACCACATGTCACATGACTGTTTGATATAGCACATATTGAGTGTACATCATAAAACGTTTCAATGGAGGAAATTTAAACTTCACCACATGTTACATGACCACTTGATATCACACAGGATCATTTGATGGATCACCTCAAATGACTGGTATTGGCTTAATGGTTCGGGTGGTGGGCTTTGGATCCTTGGGTCCTGAGTTCAAATCCCGCTTAGCTGTTGAGTTAATACCAAGTGGGGTTAACTCGGCCTGTCATCTTTCCAAGGTCGGCAAAATGAGTGCCAGCATCCTTATACTTACAGACACCCGTCCAGGATGTCCACTAGTCAAAGAAGCGCTAAGCACCAACAACACTCTACACAGAGATTGTCCCAATCTCCTCCTCAAATAACTAAATAACATGCTACTGACTATCACCAAAGTGACGAATATACCAGTATTGACTTGATCCACCAAAGTGAGAATATACCAGTTTGGTACTGTGGACTATGACCTAAATCTTGTGTGAACAGTATGAATATACAGTTGTGTACTGTGACATACTAAAGTGACTAATTATACAGTGTAGTCTGGTGACTGATCAGTAAAGGATGAAATTATACAGTGGTACGGTGAATATATAAAGTCTGAATATACATTATCTGGGAGATCACCTAAAGTGACTAATATTACAGTTTGTACTGTGACTGATCACTAAATGACTGAACTTACAGTTTGACTGGTGACTTGATACCTAAAGTTGACGGAATATAGTGTGTATGGTGCTGATACCTAAGATAATATACAGTGTTACTGTGCTGATCACTAAAGTGACTGAAATTACAGTTTGTACTGTGGCTATCACCTAAGACTGAATAACAGTTGTACTGTACTGCTACCTAAAGTGACTGAATATACAGCTAATGTGATGATACCATAAGGACGAATAACGTTTTACTGTGATGACTAAGATATCTTTACTGAAGAACTAAAGTGATGAATACTACATTTCTGGTGATGATCCAACCTAAAGTAACGAATATACAGTTGTACGGTGATGATCACTGAAAGTGACGGAATATAATGGTACTGTGACTGATCACTCAAGGAATATAAGTGTTTTACGGTGATGATCACTAAAGTGACTGAATATACATGTTTATGGGATGATCACTTTACTGAAATAGCTGAATAAAGTGTTTACTGGTGACTATCACCTAAATGACTAATATAGTTAACTGACATCATAAAGTATGTAACTTAGGTGATGATCACCTAAATACTGAATATACATGTACTGTGACTGATCCTAATGACTGAAATCAGGGTACTGGTGACACCACCTAAAGTGACTGAATCCAGTGCTGCGTGACTATCACCTAAAGGACTGAATATACAGTTTGTACTGTGACTGATCACCTAAGTGACTGAATATACAGTTTGACTGGTGACTGATCAACCTAAAGGACTGAATATACAGCTACTGTGACTGCACTAAATGATAATATACAGTTTACTGTGGACTGATCACCTAAAGTGACTGAATATACAGTTTGTACTGGACGTATCACCTAAAGTGACCTGAATATACAGTTTGTACTGGTACTGATCACCTAAAGTGACGAAATATACAGTGTGTCTGGTGATGATCACTAAAGTGACGGAATAATACAGTGTTGACCTGGTGACTGATCACCTAATGACTGAATAGTACAGTTTGTACTGTGACTGATCACCTAAAGTACTGGAAATACAGTTTGTACTGGTGACTGATCACCTAAAGTGACTAGATACATTGTTACTGTGACTGATCACCTAAAGTGACTGAATATACAGAGTATCGATGGTGACTGAATCACCGTAAAGTGACTGATATACAGGTTTTACTGTACTGATCACCTAAAGTGACTGAATATACAGTGTACTGTGACTGATCACCTAAAGACTGAATATACATTGTGTACTGGTGACTATCACCTAAAGTACTGAATATACAGTTTTGTTGTACTGGTGACTGATCACCTAAAGTGACAATATACAGTTGTACGGGACTGATTCACCAAAGTACTGAATATACAGTGTTACTGGTGACTGATCACCTAAAGTGACTGAAAATATAGAAAAATAATAAGAAAATAAATAAACGTATACAGTTGTACTGGTGACTGATCACTAAAAGTGATTGAATTATACAGTGGCGTACTGACTGATCACCTAAGTGACTGAATATACAGTTTACATACTGGTTGACTGATCACTAAAGTACAATATACAGTTTACTGTGACGACGAAACCTAAAGTGACTGAATATACATGTTTTCTGTGAGGGCTGATCACTAACAAATAACAGTGTTACTGGTGACTATCTAAATACTGAGATACTTGTATGGTGACTGATCACCTAAAGTGACTGTAATATAAATACAGTTTACTGTGACGATCACTAAAGTGCTGAATATACAGTTTGTACTTGTGACTGATCATAAAATGACTGAATATCATGGTACTGGTACTGATCAACCTTAAAGTACTAATATAACAGGTACTGGTGACTGATCAACCTATACAGGACTAAAAATAAAAATACAGTTTACTGGTGACTGATCACCTAAATGACTATATAGTTGTACTGACTATCACAAAGAGATATTACAGTGTACTGGTGACTGATCACCTATGCAATAACAGTGACTGTGATACCTAAATGACGAATATACAGTTTTGTACTGTGACTGATCACCTAAAGTGACTGAATATACAGTTGTACTGGTGACTGATCACCTAAAGTGACTGAATAACAGTTTACTGTGACGATCACCAAAGTACTGATATACATGTGTACTTGATGATCACCTAAAGTGACTGAAATACAGTTACTGGCGACTGATCACCTAAAGTGACTGAATATACAGTTGCTACTGGACTATCACCTAAAGTGACGAATATACAGTTTGTACTGGTGACTGATCACCTAATGACTGTAACTGGTGATGTACCAAGTGCAGAATATACTTTTGTACTGATCACCTAAGTGACGAATATACAGTTTGTACTGGTGACTGATCACCTAAGAGTGACTAATATACAGTTTATACTGGTGACTATCACCTAAAGTGACTGAATATACAGTTGTATGTGACTGATCACCTAAGGACTGAACTAAGTTTACTGTGACGATACCTAAAGTGATAATACAATTTACTGCTGACTGTCTGACTAATATACAGTTGTACTGGTGACTGATCACCTAAAGTGACTGAATATACAGTTTGTACTGTGACTGATCAAACTAGATGACTGAATATACATTGTACGTTGACGATCACCTAAAAGTGACTGAATATTTACAGTTTGTACTGTGACTGATCACCTAAATGACTGAAATATTCAGCGTTTACTGGTGACTATCACCTAAAGTGACGATATATACAGTTTGTACTGGTGATCTGTCACACTCTAAAAGTACGTATACGAGTTGTTACTTGACTGATCACCTAAGTGCTGATTATACATGTACGTACTATCACCTAGTGAATTTACATTTTGTATGTGACTGATCACCTTAAAGTGACGAATATACACAGTTTTTACTGGACTGATCACCTAAATGACTGAAAATATACAGTTTGTAACTGGTGACTGATCACCTTAGAATACAGTTATGTGACTGAAAATAAAGAGAATATACAGTTTGTACTGTGACTGAATCACCTGAAATGACTGACATTATACATGTACTGGTGACTGAATCAACCTAAAGTGACTGAATATACAGTTTGACTGGTGATCGTCACCCTAAAGTACGAATATACATGGTACTGTGAATGATCACCAAAGTGACTGAATATACAGTTTTACTGCGTGATGATCACCTAAAGGACTGAATATACAGTTGTTATTGACTATCACCTAAATTGACTGATATTACAGTGGCTACTGGTGAATATCACCTAAAGGACTGAAAACAGTGACGTGACTGACACCTAAAGACTGATATATACATGCATACTGACTGATCACCTAAAGTACAGTCACCCCAAACTCTCATCTCCGCTGAGTAAAAAGTACAAATGTTTGCCTCTACGTTCTCACAAGTTTATGGTAATACAAGGAATACTCACATGAGACACAATTACAATCATTACGGCCCTGCCAAGATCACCAGCTCGATGTCTGAAAATGGTGTTTCCTTCTCTGATGAAGAATAGAAAAAGAGTGGCTTTTATGACATTAACAGACGCGGCACTATTTCCGGGAAAAATGAAATAAAATTGGAAAGGTGATAATAGACCGCCTCTCACACTCCCCCATTTAAATATTGCTGCCCTAGAAATATGACACATTTTGTTCACAGTGATATAAAAAAAAAAGTCTTAAATACAAGGCCCCACATCATCCATCGTGTACATGAACAGTATTTAAGTTTGAACAATGTTTAACAATACTTGGGGGTTTGTACCCAGATTCAACATCTCATGATGTCTAGCTGAGTGAGGTAAGATAAATGGGTTTGAATGTTGACCAAGCATTGTCCGTTGACTCTTCCGAAGTGTCTTGTTAGACTCGACCATTCCATCTTCAACTAAAACAGGTTCATGCACAATTGGTTCTCACTCCCCTACTTTGCATGAACCACCGGTCTGATCTGCATCTTCGTCTGTTGTCAGCCGAGGAGGTTGTACGACGTCCCTTATAATTAATACCCTGTAGGAATCATCTTCCTCCTTAACAACAGGAATTGGTCTTTAGTCTGTGCTGTACTCCATGCTCGACTGTATGGTTATTCGCTGGAGCGATATCAGGAACTAATGTCCCACGATCCAGCAAATCCTGCCGATGTATCGTTCTTGTTTCCTCAGACCTGTCCAATGGCTCAACGACATACATGTTACTTCCTGTCCTTTCCAACACCTTATGTGGTTCTGAACACCAATGGTCTTGAATCTTATGTCGACTGACGACACGGTTCCCGAGGAAGACCAGAGCACCAACTTATAACAGATCGTCTCTCGTCCTTTTAGTGCATCTGTTTTGGTGTTTGAGAGGCTCCCTTTCAAGCTGTTCACTGGCAAGCTGGAAAGCACTATGGAGTCATCAATGATGCTCTGGAACCCATTCTCTTTGCGGTGACTTTTCAATTTCCGACGCTTCTCCCAGCATAGCATAATTTGGAATGGTTGGTTCTCGACCCAAGAAACTGTCAAACCTCCTCTCCCTCCTCCAAATCCTGGTGGCATCTAATCAAATCTGTTTATGGTGTATGTTCCCCTTCCATCCCCTCCCTTACCTCAAATTGCCGCACTGCTGATACTTCACGTGAAAAGGCTGAATGCCTAAACTCGGTGTTTGCTCGAAATCTTGCATCCAAAACCATCGCTTTCTGTACCCACCTTACCCAGTTGCACCCAACTGTCCCTGGACTCTGTGTCCTTTTCTTCTGACAAAGTGGAGAGCTTGCTTTCAAACCTCGACTCAGATTCTGCAACCGTCCAGACTGCATCAGCCACGTGTCCTAAAAACCTGCTCCTCTGCTCTTGATCACCCTCTCTCTGTTCTATTCACCCTCTCATTTGCTCAAGGTCATCTGCCATCTGCTTGGAAATCAACAAACATCACTGCCCTGCATATAAAAGGTGCAAAAAACAGATCCCTACAACTGCATACCAGTCAGCCTTCTCCCAATCATCAGCAAGTTATGGAATCCATCATTGCTTCAGACATTAAATCCTTCCTCTTCTCCAATGGCCTGATTGCGATCATCAATTTGGTTCAGACAGTCACTTTACCCTGGATATGCTGCTTCTGCTCTCCCAACAATGGATGGAGGTCCTCAATGCCGGACATGAAATCGGAGACATATCCTTGACATATCGCATGCTTTTGACACGTCTGGCACCCTGCCCTGCTCACCAAACTCTCTTCCTATGGTATCCAAGGCCATCTCACTCCATGGCTCGCAGACTTCCTCTCCTGTCGCAGTCAACATGTGGCCCTAAATGGAGTTCTTCCATCCCCTCTTCCTGTCCAGGCTGGAGTTCCTCAAGGTGGTGTTCTGGGCCCTGTTCTTTCACTGGTTTTCATCAATGATCTCTCTGACTCACTGGAACATCTTATTTATCTCTTTGCTGATGACTCCACCCTCTGCCGTACCATCTGTCATCCCTCAGACAGACAATCAGCAGCTTCTTCACTTGCTGCAGATCTGGGTAAAATCACTAACCGGTCCAACACGTGGAACATGTCTTTCAATCCTGACAAATCTCACACTCTCACGATGTCTCTCTGAAAGGACCGTTTTGAACCCCCCCTCCCCCATTCACTTTCTCAACAATCTTCTGGAAGACGTCCTTTCATTCAAGCTTCTGGGTCTCAAGATCTGCCATGATTTTTCCTGGGAAAGCCACATTTCCAACCTGGCCTCTAAAGCCAGTCGCCAACTGGGAATCCTCCGTCGTGCAAGGTCCTTCCTTGGCCCACCTGAGCTCCTGACCACATACAAAGCTTTCGTCCGCAGCCTGATGGAGTACTGATCTCCCCTCTGTGCTGGTGCTCCCGCCTTTCACCTTTCTCGGCTTCACGCTGTGGAAACCAAGGCATTTCGGATCATTGGTATCTCCCGTGGTGAGGCTGAGTCTTTGGGCCTCTCACTCTCTCACCGCAGGCTGGTCGGTGGTCTTTCTGTCATCTACCATCTCCTCTCTGGTCTCGCCCCCCTCCCTGCTCTGTCTGCGATATGTCCCCCTCAAATTTTCCAAAGGGTGCTCAAACAACCCCCTTCTGGTAAAACTACCAAAATCACGACTCACTGCTCACCTTCACTCTTTCATTCCTCTTTTTCCCCACCTTTGGAATAAACTCCCACACTCTCTTCAATCCCATCCTTCCCTCCGCGTCTTCAAAACAGCGTTCACCACCATCTATTATCTTCCCCCATCCAAAACCTCGATCTTTTCTACCCCCGTTAATCCAACCCAAACCCACCTTCTTCAAATTCCCTGCGTTCCTTCCTGAAAGTCCCTGTAATGTCCATCTTGTATTCCCCATGTTCCCCACCTCATTCCTCTCCCTTCCACAGATCTCCTCATGTCTCTGTTCACCACTGTTTTGTCCTTCCCTCTCTCGCCCCTCTTGTCTCATGCCCCCCTTGCTGTGCGTTGTGCGTTAGCTCTCACACGAGCCTCGACAATGTTTACAATAAAATAAATAGGTAGGACAAAATAAATAAATAAATAAATATATAGGTAGTCCGGTGCACATCTCATTGTTGCATGTGGCGTACAGTTATAAACATACAGGATCTCTGGCAACAAGATCAGCCACTTTTGCTTGGACTCTGGCGGCAAGGTAGACAGAGGGTTATGTAATGTTTTGTTGAACCTCTTCCACTGTCCATTCTGTTCTCGATGATAGGGTCCGGTTTTTGTCTTGACAGTTCCGTAAATGGCACAGAGTTCTTGAATTATCTCACCCTGGAAATTAATTCCTTGGTCACTGTGTAATTGTTTAGGAGCAACATACCTGACAACCCTCCTTGATGAGTGTGCATGCTACAGTTTTTGCTGTCTGGTCCCTGAAATTTGGTAAATACATCAATTAGAATCATCACATTTTCAAGGTTGTACATTCCCTTCTCTAACAGGTTGAAGTGCACTGCAAGAATTTCTCGCGGTCTCTTTGACTACTGTTCCAGGTGTAGTTGATGTACGTTGGGGCAGAGCTGGCAATAATCTCCGCACTTCTATCGTGTCATTAGTTGCTGTCACATCCAGAGTCATGAATGGCCAGTAACATCCGCTGACGAGCACAGATAATGTCCATTCAGGACCTTGATGTCCCATCTCATCATGGACAGCTGCAAGAACTTTCGTTATCAGGGCTACTGGTAAAAGTACCTGTTTACCAAATAATTCAGACATGGAGAGGCTGTTGGAGTACACCATTTTCTTCAATAATCCTGTCCCGTGACTTCATTTTATGAGTGCCTTTACTCTCCTTGATCAGTCCTCTCCTTAATGGGAATCTCTGTCGATCCTTAAGTATGCAAATACCGCTGATGTCTGGATCATTTATTTCAAGGTCACGAAGATCTCTTAAAGGAAGACTCGGTAACTTTGACAACACCACAGGCTCGGGAGATATTCCACAACGTCTTGCTTGAGTTTCCTCAAATCAAACTTCCTCTACCAGTTCAGACATTTTGTTGAACAGCTCCTTCAAAAGAGAGGACGATTCATTCCACCCATCACTGGTGACCGTTGTCTCTTTGAGTCTACGAGTCTCTGGTGTGTGCTTGACCTTCCTACTCAGAGAGTCTTCATTTCCGTTAGTTCTTCCTGATCGATGCCTAATTTTCAAATCAAACTGAGCTAATTCTCCAACCCATCTCATTTCAGTTGCACCCAATTTTGCTGTGGTTTGAATGTAACACAGTGGGTCATTGTCAGTGAACAATGTACATTTGGCACCGATCCGATCAACATCTCTCTCTCTCTGAAACTACCCACTTCAAGGCTAACAGTTCCAGTTTCATATTACTTAAGTTTTCCATGTTGCTTTCGTTCGGTCGGAGAGATCTACATGGTAACAGGTTACAACACCTCCGTTTTCCTGTTCTTCAGATAGAACTGTACTTAGCCTGAGATGATTGGCATCCACCTCCAAGATGAAATCTCTGGAGAGGTTAGGAAATCCTAAAATTGGGGCTTCTGTCAATTTATCCTTCAGTGTAGCTATGGCCTCATCGCAGGTGTGATCCGAGGCTCCCAGTCCTAATGGCTTACTAGCTTTCTTGCCCTTCTTTCCTTCACCAGTTACACCTAGCAAAGCATGCAATGGGGCTGTAATTTGGGCAAAGTTTTCCATAAATCTCCTGGAGTAACCAGCTATCCATAAAAATCCACAAAGTTCAGATTCTGTCTTTGGTTTTGGCCATTCCCAAACAGCAACAGTTTTGTCTGGATCTGGAAGGATCCCTTCTCCTGAAACCATGTGCCTTAAGTACTGCAGACGTGTCTTGAACATTTGGCACTTCTTTGGTTTGACCTTAAGATTGAATCGCTCCAACCTTCCCAGGAGCATGTCTACACGGCCCGATGTTTCTTGGTAAGTTCTTCCAAATACCAATGCATCATCAAGGGAGATCACCAATGTTTGGAAATTCTGATCTCCAAAGATCCTGTCCATATGTCTCATGAATGTACCTCGAGCTCAAGTTAGTCCAAAGGGCATATGGATATACTCATACAAGCCTCCTGTACCCGCACAAAAAGTGGTCTTTTCGATTGTCTCTGTCTCTCTCTCTCTCTCTCTCTCTCTCTCTCTCTCTCTCTCTCTCTCTCTTCTCTCTTCATTTCTTTCTCTCTTCTTTCTCTTCTCTCTCTCACTCTCTCTCTCTCTTTTCTCTCTCTTTCTCTCTCTTTCTCTCTCTCTTCTCTCTCTCTTTCTCTCCTTTCCCCCCCCCCCCACCCCCTATCCCTCCCCTCTCTCCCTTTCCCACCTCTCTCTCCCCTCTCGCTTCCCACCTTTCTCTTTCCTACCTCTCTCTCCCCTCTCTCTTTCCACCTTTCTCTTCCCCCTCTCTCTCTATTCGCCCTCTTTCTACCCCCACCCTCCTCTCTTCCTATTCCCATCAGCGAAGCGACAGGTAGTATTTTCTAGTATTTAATAAATCAAACTGCAGGAAATATTTTATGGATTTATTTTGTTTCCTTTACTCCACCAATAAAGTAAGCTTATTTCAACACCTTTGAAAGTAGTTGCTGATGAACTTATATCTGTTCATTAATCCAAATTATGGCCCCAAACCAAATTGTTAGTTGGGGAGGGACCACCTTGGGGTGTGTCTTTTCTTTTTTGGAAAACATTTTGTACTTTCTTGTACATTTTGTACCATAGTACCTTTGTACTATGGTAACTTTTTTTTGTTTTTTTTTGTACTCTTTTGACAACTTTTGAGGGCAGTACTCCATCAGTGCAGAAAAACATTTTGTACTTTCTTGTACATTTTGTACCATAGTACCTTGTTACTATGGTAACTTTTTTTGTTTTTTTTACTCTTTTGACTTAACTTTGGTGCAGTATTCCATCAGTGCAGAAAACATTTTGTACTTTCTTGTACATTTTGTACCATAGTACCTTTGTACTATGTAACTTTAAGGAAGGCATCAATTGGCTGTGTTGAAAGTTTAAAAAAAAATTTTTCCTGGCATGCTCCTCAAAATCCTAGATATTTTGTTATCCGGTGAGAATTGTCTCCCTAAGCTAACCCCACAGCCTTGTGTGTGACCAGAAAACAATTTTCCGCACATCATGTGAGAGGCATGAAAAGCTTACCATCGCAGAGGTGAGAGGCAGTCGCGTGGGACCCAAGCAACAGGGCCAGTGGCAGTCGATGATCGTCGTGCCTCAAATTCCAGAGTCCAACCTTCGCTTCTGCAGGCTCATTGATGTCGAATTCTACTTGAAGGTTGAAATCTCTTTGAAATTAACGTTTTTTGTTCTTTTTTTTTGTCAATCATATTCTTTGCTTTTGGCATGGGTTAAAATATTTAAATGTCTGGCTTGCTTTGTAAGAAATCTATTACGTGATCACGATGTACTTTTACACAAACATTTAACATTAACGAACTGTGCCCAGTATTTGCTGTAATTTGGTGTTTTTTTATGATTAGCAAGGTGTTTTTAGCTCAAAGATTTGAGATGGCAGTCTGGTCACTATAAATGTCCCCAACCATTATGAGTTAAATATATTATTTTTGAGAGATGGGTTCTATAAGATTCCGATATATGCAGCAATGACAAATATATGTATTCTTTATGCATCATGCATCGCAGCATGTTTGAACCATTAAAATTTTATCATGTAAATTATATGGGTTCAGTGGCTTTGCTATTCGCCTCATAAAAGGGTAAGTTGCTGGAAGACAGGGCGAGTTGTGAAGGTGGGACACGTCCACCAAATCACCCCGGATAGGTTGATGGGGGTATGTTTTGTTCTCCTATTGTCCAGGGCTCAGAGAATTGAGTTCTTGTTGAGGTCATCAAAGTCGTTGGTGGTGGTGCGGTTCATTAGTGTTGCTGTTGTTGTGGAAGGGAGAGTCGATTCGAAGCCAGTGCTGGAGGAGCAGAGTTGCTGTTATTGGGGTCCGGACTCCAGAGATCTTTGTCATGAGTTGTGTTTGAGCTGACATTGCCCGACTGCGACCGACCAGAATTGCTGCTTTAGGCGAATCACCATCGACCAGGTGTAGACATCACCTCTGCCCAGTATGGTGTGGGATTCTCCGAGCTCAAAGTTTGTCTCATTTGTATGTCTGTGTTTGTCTTAATGCCTCGGCTTCCAGGCTAAGGGTTAATTTTGTATGTCGACTCTCAAATGTACCCGTGTTGCCTGGCAACAGTGGGACCCTCCTTCTTCCCACCCCTTCCCCTGCCTCCTCCCAACCCTCCCTCCTCCAACCCCCACCCTTTCCCTCCCTCTTCCCACCCCACCCCCACCCTCCAGACTCCTACACAACCCTTTTCCTCCTCCTCTCACCCCACACCCACCCTCTGGACTCCCACAACAATACCTGGCATTGCAGGGCAACATTCAATCCTCCACCCACACTTCTCCTCTCTTCCCACCCTTTCCCTGCCTCCAGACTCCCTCCCCATCCATTCCCCTCCCTCCTGCATCTCCACACTTCCCCTCCCTCTTCCCGCAAAGGTACCCGGCATTTCAGGGCAACACCGGATCCCTCCTCCCACCCTTTCCCCTACCTCCTCCCATCCCATCCCCTCCCTCCAGACTCCCACCTCCACCCTTTCCGTCCCTCTTCCCATAAAGGTACCTGCCATTGCTTGGGATCTAATGTACAATCTATTGGACTACCACAATTAAGCACATGTTTAGAGACAAACATTTTATTGAAAAGCTGCAAAATATTGAACAGAAGTATCAACAACATTGAACATATTGTCATGCTTTTGGGTAGACAATATTGAATGTTTCTCCATCAAGGACCAGAAGATGGAAATTGTTTGGTGTTCCAACTTTAGAGCAGCCGACATAAAGTTAGTTGACCATGTGAAAAAGATCTTCAAAATCTGTTTTGTTATCAGACAATCTCGAAACGACTTTACAGGTACTGTCTACAGATCTAAATCGCTTGTGTTTTTTAATTTTCGCAATTGAGTGGAAATTTTTCAAAGGGCAAATTAATTAAAGTATATTAATACAATTACAAGGGCACTTGGTGGAGCGCATACCTCTACCGCACAATGCCTGATCCAGTGGAACATATCGGGCCCAATACATTTTTGAAATATCATGCTATATGTATATCGTTTTTGGCCTTATCAATAGTGAAGAATCACTTTACAAATTAAATAATTCTTGTATCCAGATTCGGATCTTCACCAAAATCGAATGAATTTGTCCTTGTCAAACACCCAACATGTCCACCAAGTTTTGTCCGAATCCGTCCACAACTTTTGAGATATCATGCTCTATATCGTTTTTGGTCCTTTCTCTCAATGGTGAATAATCATTTAAAAAATTATCAGATCCGGATCCGGATTGTCACCAAAATCTAGTCTATTTGTCCAGGTCGCACACCCAACCTGTTGACCAAATTCCATCCGAATCCGTCCACAACTTTTTGAGATATCCTGCACACAAACAGACAAGCAAGAAAAAGATGTCGTGCAGAGCATGATACTTGCAAAATCCACCCCCACCTCTCCAAACGTTACCATGGACACATAAAATTGTCCATTTCATGAAGATTAAAATTGACAATCTTAATCAAAACTCACGTCAATCGGATGAAAATTCATCATTTTTCAGATTGAAATTGATGATTTTAGAAGTTTGGCCTTGAGTTGACCTTTGACCTTTTGACCTCAAATAGTTGGCTTCCATATTCAGTGATGCACCATGCAATGACTGCTTAATTTCCAGGTTAATCAGATGAAAATTGATGATTTTTCAGATAAAAATTGATTTCAGAAGTTTGACCTTGAGGTCATCAAACTTTGACCATTTGACCTCAAAAATAGTTGGTTTCCAAATTTGATGATGCACTGCAATTGCTGCTTAATCTTCAGGTTAATCAGATGAAAATTGACGATTTTTCAGATGAAATTTGATGATTTGAGAAGTTTGACCTTGAGTTGACCTTTGACACTTTGACCTCAAAAATAGTTGCTTTCCCAATTCAGCAAAGCACTCTGAAATTGCTCTGTAATTTTCAAGTCAATCGGATGAAAATTTACAATTTTTTGATGTTTGAGTTGATGTTTGAGATAAAAATTGATGATTTTTGAAGTTTGACCTTGAGTTGACCTCTGACCTTTTGATCTCAAAAATAGTAGGTTTCCCAATTCAGTGACGCAATATGCAAATCTTGTTCAAATTTCAAGTCAATCGGATGAAAAAGGACGATTTTAGAAATTTTACTGAAAGATGACCTTTGACCTAAATATCAATTGGCTTCTCAGTTGAGACTATCTCTACAACTTCGTAAAGTTTCATGATGATCGGTTTAGAATTGTGACCTGTAGGCAATTGACAAATAGACAAAGACAGACAGACAGAATAACAAAATTGACCGACCAATATAGTTTAAAAAATCTTCGATTTTTGCAAGTAACAAACAGACAGACAAACAGACAAACAGACAGCGAGCGGTGAAAACATAACCTCCTCCCACCTTTGGTGGCCGAGGTAAGGAAAAAATAAACAAATGAACATATCGAGCTCAATAACATTTTGAAATATCGTTTTTGGCCCTATCTCTCAATGGTGAAAAATCACTTTAAAAATTCTAGTAACCGGATCTGGATCCGGATCTTCACCAAAATGTCATCAATTTGTCCTTGTCACACACCCAACCTGTCCACCAAATTTCATCCAAATCCGTGCACAACTTTTTGAGATATCCTGCACACAGAAAGACAGAGAGGGGTGAAAACATCACCTTCCACCATCGGTGGCAGAGGTAATAAATACTGTTGGGGGTCGGGTGAGAAGACCACTAGGGGGGAAAGCTATCTCAGCTCCCAGCAGACTCCCCGGAATTGTAGGCCGTTGCACACGGATAATCCCGTGACACGGCGGGTCGCTTATCCGACCGTGGACGCCAATAACTCAACCGTGTGACCTAGGGTCCTCCCGTCTATGGGTTAATCGGGTTATCTAAATAATCACGTGATTTAATTACCGGGGAACACGCCCTCGGTACGCCTTGTCCGAACCGGATCACTTTACCGGATCACTTTACCAGATCGGATGCAGCCGAGCGACATTGCCAAGGACGTACCGGCTAAAAGGAACGGATCGTTGGGAATAAAGTACCGGCTAAGCTAGGATTCGGACCATGCTGGATCAATGAAAGAAACCACAAAAACGAGCTGGGAACATTCCGAACAATGATTTATTTACAGGCAACTTACAAAAGGGGACACAGAGCAGACTTAACGTGAAAATAATAACAATAATAATGATAACAATAACAATCTTCTGCAGTCTTACTTAAGCAGACAGGTGCCAAGACACACACATACACGCACACACACAGACACAGAAAACCCGATGAAGAGAAAGTATTGAAACAAGAAGGGAGAGGAGTTGAGGCTACGATCTCGGTACCTTTGTACTTGATTGCACGAATGCGCCACCAATATGTTTCGGGGGGCGGGAATGTTCCGTGGTGTGGTACCCGACAGCTGGCGCGTCGTCTCTGGCTTCAGCAGCGCGTGTGGAAACCGTGGGCGTGAAGAAGGGCTTAAGTGGAGAAGAGGCGGAGTCCAGAGTGCGTGGATAGAGTGGTAGGTGGGTGGGGTCAACATCGTGTGGGCGGAGACGAGGAGGTGGAGTCCAGGCAGCAGGAGGCAGGTCGTGGCGATGTCAGGCAGAGAAACGAGAGAGAGCGAGAGAGAGAGGCGGAGGGACTGCTCCAACCTTTATAGGACTCGCAGCGCAGGGTGGGGGGCCACCCCGAAGCGAAGCATCATCACCTGAATCGGGCGCTCCGATTGGCC
>CM068953.1:205010323-205029536 GCA_035128595.1 Eptatretus atami
GTCACCCTGATGAGTGGTTCGTGCTCCGTCACCCTGAGGAGTGGTTCGTGCTCCGTCACCTGATGAGTGGTTCGTGCCTCCGTCACCTTGAGTGAAGTGCGTTCGTGCTCCTCACCCTGAGTGAGTGTTCTGCTCCGTCACCCTGAGTGAGTGTTCGTGCTCCGTCACCCTGAGTGAGTGGTTCTGCTCCGTCACCCTGAGTGAGTGTGTTATGCTTCCATCACCCTGAGTGAGTGGTTCATGCTCCATCACCCTGAGTGAGTGGTTCATGCTCCATCACCTGAGTGAATAGTTCATGCTCCGTCACCCTGTATGAGTGGTTCATGCTCCGTCACCCTGAGCGAGTGGTTCGTGCTCCGTCACCCTGTATGAGTGGTTCGTGCTCCGTTACCCTGAGCAAGTGGTTCATGCTCCGTCACCCTGCATGAGTGGTTCGTGCTCCGTTACCCTGAGCGAGTGGTTCGTGCTCCGTCACCCTGTATGCGTGGTTCGTGCTCCGTTACCCTGAGCGAGTGGTTTGTGCTCCGTTACCCTGAGTGAGTGGTTCGTGCTCCGTCACCCTGAGTGAGTGGTTCATGCTCTGTCACCCTGAGTGAGTGGTTCATGCTCCGTCACCCTGAGTGAGTGGTTCGTGCTCATCACCTGATGAGTGGTTCGTGCTCCATCGCCCTGAGTGAGTGGTTCGTGCTCCATCACCCTGAGTGAATAGTTCATGCTCCGTCACCCTGTATGAGTGGTTCATGCTCCGTCACCTAGAGTGAGTGGTTCGTGCTCCGTCACCCTGTATGAGTGGTTCGTGCTCCATCACCCTGTATGAGTGGTTCTGCGCTCACCCTGTATGGTGGTTCGTGCTCCATCACCCTGTATGAGTGGTTCATGCTCCATCACCCTGTATGAGAGGTTCGTGCTCTGTCACCCTGAGTGAATAGATCATGCTCCGTCACCCTGTATGAGTGGTCGTGCTCCGTCACCTGTATGAGTGGTTCATGCTCCATCACCCTGTATGAGAGGTTCGTGCTCCGTCACCCTGAGTGAATAATTCATGCTCCGTCACCCTGTATGAGTGGTTCATGCTCCGTCACCCTGTATGAGTGGTTCGTGCTCCGTCACCCTGTATGAGTGGGTCGTGCTCCGTCACCCTGTATGAGTGGTTCATGCTCCGTCACCCCGTATGAGTGGTTCGTGCTCTGTCACCCTGAGTGAATAGTTCATGCTCGTCACCCTGTATGAGTGGTTCGTGCTCCGTCACCCTGTATGAGTGGTTCGTGCTCTGTCACCCTGTATGAGTGGTTCGTGCTCCATCACCCTGTATGAGTGGTTCATGCTCCCTCACCTTAAGTGAGTGGTTCATGCTCCGTCACCCTGTATGAGTGGTTCATGCTCCCACTCCTTAAGTGAGTGGTTTATGCTCCGTCCCCTGTATGAGTGGTTCGTGCTCTGTCACCCTGTATGAGTGTTTCGTGCTCTGTCACCCTGTATGAGTGGTTCGTTCTCGTCACCCTGTATGAGTGGTTCGTGCTCCGTCACCCTGTATGAGTGTTCATGCTCCATCACCCTGTATGAGTGGTTCTGCTCCATCCCTGTATGAGGGTTCTGCTCCATCACCCTGTATGAGTGGTTCTGCTCCGTCAACCTGTATGAGTGGTTCGTGCTCTGTCACCCTGTATGAGTGGTTCATGCGCCGTCACCCTGTATGAGTGGTTCGTGCTCATCACCCTGTATGAGTGGTTCATTGCTCCATCACCCTGTATGAGATGGTTCCTGCTCTGTCACCCTGAGTGAATAGTTCATGCTCCGTCACGCTGTATGAGTGGTTCATGCTCCATCACCCTGTATGAGAGGTTCGTGCTCCGTCACCCTGAGTGAATAATTCATGCTCCGTCACCCTGTATGAGTGGTTCATGCTCCGTCACCCTGTATGAGTGGTTCGTGCTCCGTCACCCTGTATGAGTGGGTCGTGCTCCGACAACCTGTATGAGTGGTTCGTGCTCCGTCACCCTGTATGAGTGGTTCGTGCCTGTCACCCTGTATGAGTGGTTCTGTGCTCCATCACCCTGTATGAGTGGTTCATGCTCCCTCACCTTAAGTGAGTGGTTCATGCTCCATCACCCTGTATGAGTGGTTCATGCTCCATCACCCTGTATGAGTGGTCCTGCTCCGTCAACCTGTATGAGTGGTTCGTGCTCTGTCACCCTGTATGAGTGGTTCGTGCTCCGTCACCCTGTATGAGTGGTTCGTGCTCCGTCACCCTGTATGAGTGGTTCGTGCTCTGTCACCCTGTATGAGTGGTTCATGCTCCCTCACCTTAAGTGAGTGGTTCATGCTCCGTCACCCTGTATGAGTGGTTCATGCTCCCTCACCTTAAGTGAGTGGTTCATGCTCCGTCACCCTGTATGAGTGGTTCGTGCTCCGTCACCTGTATGAGTGGTTCATGCTCCATCACCCTGTATGAGTGGTTCCTGCTCCGTCAACCTGTATGAGTGGTTCGTGCTCTGTCACCCTGTATGATGGGTTCGTGCTCCGTCACCCTGTATGAGTGGTCGTGCTCCGTCACCCTGTATGAGTGGTTCGTGCTCTGTCACCCTGTATGAGTGGTTCATGCCCTCACCTTAAGTGAGTGGTTCATGCTCCGTCACCCTGTATGAGTGGTTCATGCTCCCTCACCTTAAGTGAGTGGTTCATGCTCCGTCACCCTGTATGAGTGGTTCGTGCTCCATCACCCTGTATGAGTGGTTCGTGCTCCGTCACCCTGTATGAGTGGTTCGTGCTCCGTCACCCTGTATGAGTGGTTCGTGCCTTCACCCTGTATGAGTGGTTCGTGCTGCGTCACCCTGATGAGTGGTTCGTGCTCCGTCACCCTGTATGAGTGGTTCGTGCTCCATCACCCTGTATGAGGGTTCATGCTCCGTCACCCTGTATGAGTGGTTCGTGCTCCATCACCCTGTATGAGTGGTTCATGCTCCATCACCCTGTATGAGTGGTTTCGTGCTCCGTCACCCTGTATGATGGTTCGTGCCCGTCACCTCTATGAGTTGGTTCGTGCTCTGTACCCTGCATGAGTGGTTCGCCTCCGTCACCCTGTATGAGTGGTTCGTGCTCCGTCACCCTGTATGAGTGGTTCGTGCTCCGTCACCCTGTATGAGTGGTTCGTGTTCCGTCACCCTGAGTGAGTGGTTGATGCTCCGTCACCCTGAGTGAGTGGTTCGTGCCATCACCCTGTAGGAGTGGTTCGTGCTCTGTCACCCTGTATGAGTGTTCGTGCTCCGTCACCTGTATGAGTGGTTCGTGCTCTGTCACCCTGTATGAGTGGTTCGTGCTCCGTCACCTGAGTGAGTGGTTCATGCTCCGTCACCCTGAGTGAGTGGTTCATGCTCCGTCACCTTGATGAGTGGTTCGTGCTCCGTCACCCTGAGTGAGTGGTTCGTGCTCCTTCACCCTGAGTGAGTGGTTCGTGCTCCGTCACCCTGAGTGAGTGGTTCATGCTCCGTCACCCTGAGTGAGTGGTTCATGCTCCGTCACCCTGAGTGAGTGGTTCATGCTCCGTCCCCTGAGTGAGTGGTTCATGCTCCGTCACCCTGAGTGAATAGTTCATGCTCCGTCACCCTGAGCGAGTGGTTCGTGCTCCGTCACCCTGTATGAGTGGTTCGTGCTCCGTTACCCTGAGCGAGTGGTTCGTGCTCCGTCACCCTGTATGAGTGGTTCGTGCTCCGTCACCCTGTATGAGTGGTTCGTGCTCCGTTACCCTGAGCGAGTGGTTCGTGCTCCGTTACCCTGAGTGAGTGGTTTGTGCTCCGTTACCCTGATGAGTGGTCGTGCTCCGTCACCCTGTATGAGTGGTTTCGTGCTCCGTCACCCTGTATGAGTGGTTCGTGCTCCGTCACCCTGTATGAGTGGTTCATGCTCCGTCACCTGTATGAGTGGTTCGTGCTCCGTCACCTGTATGAGTGGTTCGTGCTCCGTCACCCTGATGAGTGGTTCAGCTCCTCACCCTGTATGAGTGGTTCATGCTCCCTCACCTTAAGTGAGTGGTTCATGCTCCGTCACCCTGTATGAGTGGTTCGTGCTCCGTCACCCTGTATGAGTGGTTCGTGCTCTGTCACTCTGTATGAGTGGTTCATGCTCTGTCACCCTGTATGAGTGGTTCGTGCTCCGTCACCCTGTATGAGTGGTTCGTGCTCCGTACCCTGAGTGAGTGGTTCATGCTCCGTCACCCTGAGTGAGTGGTTCATGCTCCGTCACCTTGAGGAGTGGTTCGTGCTCCGTCACCCTGTATGAGTGGTTCGTGCTCCGTACCCTGAGCGAGTGGTTCGTGCTCCTCACCCTGTATGAGTGGTTCGTGCTCCGTCACCCTGTATGAGTGGTTCGTGCTCCGTTACCGTGAGCAGTGTTCTGTGCTCCGTTACCCTGAGTGAGTGGTTGTGCTCCGTTACCCTGAGTGAGTGGTTCGTGCTCCGTCACCCTGTATGAGTGGTTCGTGCTCCGTCACCCTGTATGAGTGGTTCGTGCTCCGTCACCCTGTATGAGTGGTTCGTGCTCCGTCACCCTGATGAGTGGTTCATGCTCCGTCAGCCTGTATGAGTGGTTCGTGCTCCGTCACCCTGTATGAGTGGTTCGTGCTCTGTCACCCTGTATGAGTGGTTCATGTCCCTCACCCTGTATGAGTGGTTCATGCTCCCTCACCTTAAGTGAGTGGTTCATGCTCCGTCACCCTGTATGAGTGGTTCGTGCTCCGTCACCCTGTATGAGTGGTTCGTGCTCTGTCACTCTGTATGAGTGGTTCTGCTCTGTCACCCTGTATGAGTGGTTCGTGCTCCGTCACCCTGTATGAGTGGTTCGTGCTCCGTCACCCTGTATGAGTGGTTCATGCTCCTCACCCGTATGAGTGGTTCATGCTCCGTCACCCTGTATGAGTGGTTCGTGCTCCGTCACCCTGTATGAGTGGTTCATGCTCCATCACCCTGTATGAGTGGTTCATGCTCCTCACCCTGTATGATGGTCGTGCTCCGTCACCCTGTATGAGTGGTTCGTGCTCCGTCACCCTGTATGAGTGGTTCGGCTCCGTCACCCTGTATGAGTGGTTCCGTGCCTCTGCTCACCCTGTATGAGTGGTTCGTGCTCCGTCACCCTGAGTGAGTGGTTGATGCTCCGTCACCCTGAGTGAGTGTTTATGCTCCATCACCCTGTAGGAGTGGTTCGTGCTCTGTCACCCTGTATGAGTGGTTCGTGCTCCGTCACCCTGTATGAGTGGTTCGTGCTCCGTCACCCTGAGTGAGTGGTTCATGCTCCGTCACCCTGAGTGAGTGGTTCGTGCTCCGTCACCCTGAGTGAGTGGTTCATGCTCGTCACCCTGAGTGAGTGGTTCATGCTCCGTCACCCTGAGTGAGTGGTTCATGCTCCGTCACCCTGAGTGATAGTTCATGCTCCGTCACCCTGTATGAGTGGTTCATGCTCCGTCACCTGAGCGAGTGGTTCGTGCTCCGTCACCCTGTATGAGTGGTTCGTGCTCCGTTACCCTGAGCGAGTGGTTCGTGCTCCGTACCTGAGGAGGGTTCATGCTCCGTTACCCTGAGCGAGTGGTGTGCTCCGTTACCCTGAGTGAGTGGTTCGTGCTCCGTCACCCTGAGTGAGTGGTTCATGCTCTGTCACCCTGTAGTGAGTGGTTCATGCTCCGTCACCCTGAGTGAGTGGTTCGTGCTCCATCGCCCTGATGAGTGGTTCGTGCTCCTCGCCCTGAGTGAGTGGTTCATGCTCCGTCCCTCGTATGAGTGGTTCATGATCCGTCCCAGAGCAGTGGTTCGTGCTCCGTCACCCTGTATGAGTGGTTCGTGCTCCGTCCCTGTATGAATGGTTCATGCTCCTTCACCCTGTATGAGTGGTTCGATGCTCCATCACCCTGTATGAGTGGTTCATGCTCCATCACCCTGTATGAGAGGTTCGTGCTCTGTCACCCTGAAGTGAATAGTTCATGCTCCGTCACCCTGATGAGTGGTTCGTGCTCCGTCACCCTGTATGAGTGGTTCATGCTCCATCACCCTGTATGAGAGGTTCGTGCTCCTCACCCTGAGTGAATAATTCATGCTCCGTCACCCTGTATGAGTGGTTCGTGCTCCGTCACCCGTATGAGTGGTTCGTGCTCCGTCACCCTGTATGAGTGGTTCGTCTCCATCACCCTGTATGAGGAGGTTCGTGCTCCGTCACCCTGAGTGAATAATTCATGCTCCGTCACCCTGTATGAGTGGTCGTGCTCCCTCACCCTGTATGAGGTTCGTGCTCCGTCACCCTGAGAATAGTCATGCTCCATCACTGTATGAGTGGTTCGTGCTCCGTCACCCTGTATGAGTGGTCGTTGCTCTGTCACCCTGTATGAGTGGTTCGTGCTCCATCACCCTGTATGAGTGGTTCATGCTCCCTCACCTTAAGTGAGTGGTTCATGCTCCGTCACCCTGTATGAGTGGTTCATGCTCCCTCTCTTATGTGATGATCTTGCTCCGTCACCCTGTATGAGTGGTTCGTGCTCCATCACCCTGTATGAGTGGTTCGTGCTCTGTCACCCTGTATGAGTGGTTCGTGCTCCGTCACCCTGTAGAGTGGTTCGTGCTCCGTCACCCTGTATGAGTGGTTCATGCTCCCTCACCTTAAGTGAGTGGTTCATGCTCCGTCACCCTGTATGAGTGGTTCATGCTCCCGTCACCCTGTATGAGTGGTTCGTGCTCCGTCACCCTGTATGAGTGGTTCGTGCTCTGTCACCTGTATAAGTGGTTCGTGCTCTGTCACCTGTATGAGTGGTTCGTGCTCCGTCACCCTGCATGAGTGGTTCGTGCTCCGTCACCCTGTATGAGTGATTCGTGCTCCGTCACCCTGTATGAGTGGTTCATGCTCCATCACCCTGTATGAGTGGTTCGTGCTCCGTCACCCTGTATGAGTGGTTCGTGCTCCGTCACCCTGTATGAGTGGTTCATGCTCCATCACCCTGTATGAGTGGTTCATGCCTCATCACCCTGTATGAGTGGTTCGTGCTCCGTCACCCTGTATGAGTGGTTCGTGCTCCATCACCCTGTATGAGTGGTTCGTTCTGCTCCGTCACCCTGAGTGAGTGGTTGATGCTCCGTCACCCTGAGTGAGTGGTTTGCTCCATCACCCTGTAGGAGTGTTCGTGCTCTGTCCCCCTGTATGAGTGGTTCGTGCTCCGTCACCATGTATGAGTGGTTCGTGCTCTGTCACCCTGTATAGAGTGGTTCGTGCTCCGTCACCTGAGTGAGTGGTTCATTGCTCCGTCACGCTGAGTGAGTGGTTCATGCTCGTCACCTTGAGTGAGTGGTCGGCTCCGTCACCCTGGTGAGTGGTTCGTGCTCCGTCACCCTGAGTGAGTGGTTCATGCTTCCGTCACCCTGAGTGAGTGGTTCAGCTCCGTCACCCTGAGTGAGTGGTTCATGCTCCGTCACCCTGAGTGAGTGGTTCATGCTCCATCACCCTGAGTGAGTGGTTCATGCTCCGTCACCCTGAGTGAATAGTTCATGCTCCGTCACCCTGAGCGAGTGGTTCGTTGCTCCGTCACCCTGTATGAGTGGTTCGTGCTCCGTTACCCTGAGCGAGTGGTTCGTGCTCCGTCACCCTGTAGAGTGGTTCGTGCTCCGTCACCCTGTATGAGTGGTTCGTGCTCCGTACCCTGAGTGAGTGGTTTGTGCTCCGTTACCCTGAGCGAGTGGTTTTGTGCTCCGTTACCCTGAGTGATGGTTCGTACTCCGTCACCCTGTATGAGTGGTTCGTGCTCGTCACCCTGTATGAGTGGTTCGTGCTCCGTCAACCTGTATGAGTGGTTCTGCTCCGTCACCCTGTATGAGTGGGTTCGTGCCTCCGTCACCCTGTATGAGTGGTTCGTGCTCCGTCACCCTGTATGAGTGGTTCGTGCTCTGTCACCCTGTATGAGTGGTTCATGCTCCCTCACCTTAAGTGAGTGGTTCATGCTCCCGTCACCCTGTATGAGTGGTTCATGCTCCTCACCTTAAGTGAGTGGTTTCATGCTCCGTCACCCTGTATGAGTGGTTCGTGCTCCGTCACCCTGTATGAGTGGTTCCTGCTCTATCACCCTGTATGAGTGGTTCATGCCTGTCACCCTGTATGAGTGGTTCATGCTCCGTCACCCTGTATGAGTGGTTCGTGCCTCCGTCACCCTGTATGAGTGGTTCGTGCTCCGTCACCCTGTATGAGTGGTTCGTGCTCTGTCCCCCTGTATGAGTGGTTCATGCTCCCTCACCTTAAGTGAGTGTTCATGCTCCGTCACCCTGTATGAGTGGTTTATGCTCCCTCACCTTAAGTGAGTGGTTCATGCTCCGTCACCCTGTATGAGTGGTTCTGCTCCGTCACCCTGCATGAGTGTTCGTATCTTCTTCTCCATTATTTTTTAACATTTTTTTCTCTCATCAATGACTTGTCCGATTGACACAAGATTGTCAGCGTTGGAGTGACCCCCCATGGAGAATATTTTAATTTTATTGTGACATCATAGGTCACGTAATATGGCAGCCATCTTGGATTAAGCACAAAAATTAAAGTACTTTTTTCTCTGAAACCGCTGATCGGAAAAATTTGAAACTTAGCACATCCCATTCTACTCCCAATGGGGAGTAAAGGATGTAAGGATCACATCATCGGTGAAGTGGTAGACCAGCCGTAAGTGTTTTAATCGAAATCCTTGTTTACAATTGAGATTCAGTATGTATGTCGTTTTTTTTAAAAAAACTCGTTTTCGTCAAGTTTCATTCGAGTACAAAGCAGATGCGGGGACGGCCTTTGCATTTCGAGATGCTTTCTCGGTTTTTTTCTTTATTACATCTCATTCTTTTCAATGTTCCATAAATGATCATTTGTTTATTAATCAAGTTTATGAAGTGAGTTTCTGCCTTCACAGCAAGAGTTTGGTTTCAAAAATAATATTTTGAATGTACTGTACAGTACTTTTTACTACAACTTGTTTAATTTCCTTTTTCCTTAACAGAACTACCACAATCACGGGAAGATGTCTGCACATCGGATTTTGGCCCTCACAAGAAATGATACTTGTTTTTTTTTTTTTGTATACCTTGTCGAGGCTCGTATGAGAGCTAACACACAACGCACAGCAAGGGGGGCAGGAGACAAGAGGGATGGGAGTGGGAAGGACAAAACATTGGGGAACAGAGACATTAGGAGATCTGTGGAAGGGAGAGGGATGGGACGGGGAACATGGGGAATACAAGATGGACATTACTTCTCCAATACTTTCCTATATACACATGATAATAGCAATGTACAATCCTCACAAGGAATGGAGTTTCCGATTTCTGTTTTCCAATTACATAAACGGTGCAAGTTTCTGCACTTTCTTTAAGGTTTTAAGGTTTCCATACTCAAAATTATGGAATACTGCATAATATTTTCAAAAATCCTAAATTACATTATTTATTTTTCATTGCTTGGGATAAAGAAAACTACAAGAAATTAGCCAAAGTGTTCATGTTGATACTTTACAAATGCATTGCTTGGTTATTGTGCAGCATTATTATTGCTTGGGTGTTTGTACTACTGTGTTCTCAAATTGTACATTTGAATTCCTCTCCGAGATTCTTGGAAGGCACTTCACAAACTGCAAGTTTTCAGTCCAAACACCTCGGGCAGTAAGTGTGTGGCCTAAGCTTCCTTCCTGATATATTTTCAAGCCATAAATATTAATCAATCGGGTGTAATTCCAAAATTCCAAACGTTTTTGGAATTGACATTAATCAAATCCAAAAGTATGTGAGACTTAATTGTAGACTACCTGTCACCTCGTGTTCTGTTGAGGATAAAATGCCTACAACTGAATGACAGAACAGAAGGTACCTTTTTGTTTTTTATGCTTCCGCACCAAGGGTGCCAGAGGCATTATGTTTCCGGGTTGTCCGTCCGTCCGTTTGTCCGTCCGTCCGTTTGTCCGTCCGGATTTTCGTTTACGCGATAACTCAAGAAGCAAATTGTAGAATTTCATCAAACTTTGTAAAAAGGTAAAGTTAGACAGGGCAATTAAGTGATTAGATTTTGGGCCAGATGTGATAAAGGTCAAAGGTCAAGGTCAAACTCTGAAATTTTACTGTTTACGCCCTAACTCAAGAAATATTTGACAGAATTTCATCAAACTTGGTACAAAGGTAAAGTTAGACAGGGCAATTAACTGATTAGATATTGGGCCAGATATGATAAAGGTCAAGGGTCAAATATGTTAATACTCAAGTGTTTGTGCGGGAGAGCGGAGGCATACCCGTCGACTGCGCGCAGTCGAATTACTCTAGTTTTGTATACAAGTCGAGGCTCATGGAAGAGCTAGTACACTGAATGAAACAGGACGCAATAAGACAAGAGGATCAATTGAGAGAGGGGGGGAACACATATTCATGAGAACTGATAGGATAGAAGGTTTAACTGCAGTCCAATTATCTGCATTGAAACAATTGTGCACAAGGTCATTGATTTTGGAACAATTGTGCACGAGGTCATTGATTTTGTTAGAAATGCGGATGAGGTCATTGATTTTAGAACAAGTGTGCATGAGGTCATTGATTTTGGAACAATTGTGCACGAGGTCATTAATTTTGGAACAATTATGCACGAGGTCATTGATTCTGACACATTGCAATTCTAACTGGTGGTACCACCACATCAAGTCCAACTTGAAAAACACTTCACTCATTGCCAATTCCCGGATACATCATCTATTGTGTGTATGGGATGGCGCTCTCTTACCACTACCTCGTTCACCCGTCGCATATCACGCACAGTCTGATATCTCCATTTGCTTTTGGGATCACTACAACTGGACTCACCCAAAGTGTCGGTCCCTCCACAGACTCAATCATGTCCTTTTCAACAAGTTCTTGGATCTTTGCTTCAACTTTACTCCGCAACCCAAATGGCGTTCTTCTAACCGGCTGAGCAACTGGTTAACCTCAGGATCGATTGTCAGTTTAACTTGACAGCCTTGTAGCTTTCCGACCCCTCTGAAAATGGCACAAACTCAAGGTTCAGATCTGCCTCGGACATCACCGAGTTTACTCCAATGCAACATGTATGTACCCAACACCCGCGCAGTCTTTTTACTCGTCATTGGCTCCCCTTTCCTCAATAACCACAAACTCCGCACTCGTCTTCCTTCCACCGGCGCTCACTTCTGCTGTGAAACATCCCGCACCTGAAGTGGCACCGTTGAGGTGTACGGATGCAGCTTCTTTGTGGGTTTTCTGTGACTTACCTGTCATTATATTTTGTCAGTCTGCATCATCTGCAGACTGACAAAATATAATCTCCCCCATCAGGCTGCATCATCTGATGGAAAACATGGCGCTGAAACGTAGTACTAGTCTTTCAATGTAATGACCATTTAGTGCTGTGGTATTGGGATGAACGGGAACTGATGAGGAGGAACCGAGAGCGACGTCAGCGGGCTGTCGAGTGAGTGGAGCAGGTGAGAGACGCCATTAAAACGGTTGAGCTGAAGGACTGACGTGTGGGCTGACGTTACAACACAACAAGTGCCCTCACCGCTTCTTCATAATCTCTTTTTCTCCAGTCTCGTGAAGCATCTTGAAGGTCTCTGTCCCTGCTGCACCAGCATTGAACAATAAAAGTGCTAAAAGCCGTGCCTTTGGCCTGGTGACACACCATCCAAATACAGGCCTCTGGTGTTCCGCATACATTCAAACTCTTCAAGCCAAGCCGCCATCGCACACTCACGACGCTCGTGTCACCCACTCTTATCGAATGACTTGATGCCTCGGCGCCAATGTCACGTCGTCAAGACCAAGAAACACAGAAACACAAAACCAGCGTGATTCCTGATCACCACTATTGCTCGCGGTGCTCGTTCATCAGCCATCTTGGACCTATCCTTCCAGTTGTTGCTGTTCCACAGCATTGTGACAGTGCAGTCGTGTTACGTGTACACAAAAGTATCCAAACACAAAAACAAACCATGATCATGACACAGATGTCCAAGGTTTTTCCATTTTTCCAACAAGGCTGAAATAACATGTGACCTATTGATGTCATAATTATCGATGAAACATTGTGCGTGAGTAGTCCGCATCTATGGTGAAAATTTCGTCTCAATCCGACAAGCAGTTGTGGAGAAAAACACTAAAGTTCTGTGCAGACAAACAAACAGAAAAACAGACAAACAAACAGAAACAGAAACCCAAATGCAATACCTTCTCCTCTGGCGAGGGTAACGAGAACACACTCGGTAGCGCGCATACCTTCACCAGGCTGAACAGTTTACGTTTGTATCCCACCTGATAGGCTGGATCTACATCCAGTTCCAGACCTAAACCAAAATCGAATCGGCTTCCTATTGGTCGCGGTGTTCCACAAAACGCCATGATAAGCTATGCATACATATTAACATGGTATTTTCCCAAGGAGGAAAAACCATTGGGAGACGGGATATTATTAGGACTAATATTTTTTGTAATTACATTAATATTGTGCTTTTATCATGAGTACTGGATTGTTATTAGTTTTGTTATTAGAAGCATCCTTGGGAAATGCCATGATTTAGCGATCTTAACACGAATATACACTTAACGCAGATGTCACCCAAGGTGGAAAGGTCGCTTGAGGATGGTTAAAACGGGGAGGGGGAGGCAGTGAAATGAAGTCCTTTCAACCTCCATCATGTGACCTTTAGTTCTTCAGTCAAGTTTGGTTGAGATTGAATAAGTAATGACAACATGTATCATGGTCAAATAGACAGACAGACAGACACCAAATTGGGTATTTTCATATGATAATTATGGTAGCAATTTACCCACTATCAGTTTATCAGAAAGATGGCACTTTATCGAGGTGGGTGTTTGCGCATCGTTTACAAAATGAAAGGTCATTGATTGCAAATGAGAGATCTAAATGGTGGAAGGGTGCAAGGTGTAAAGGTGTCCAGGTGGTTAAATGGTCTGCAGGTCAAAAAGTTTAATGGTCTGAAAGTCTATGGGTGAAATTGAAAGGTCCAGACATATTCAGGGTGCAATAATACCTAATTAATAGACATATTCACACTCCAATACAATGTTATGAAAACGTTGATAGAAGTATAGTACATACAGTCCTCACATTAAAAGGGTATGTAATTAATCGATGTACCCACATGGGTTTGCCCGAGGCTGCACCGTGCAAAACCTTAAGTATGTCATCGACTAGCCATGGGATAAAAGGTTGATCACCAACACCTAATCGGTCATGTGGTGTGGCAGCCATATTGGTTTCAAGGGGAAATATTTAAAATATATATTTCCTGAAACTGCTTAACTTATCAACGCAATACTTTACAACTATGATCCACTACCCTGTTTGCATAGAGTTTGATAACGATGACGGCATCAATCACGTGGTTTTGTAACCATATTGAATTTTAACGAAGCCTTTTTAAAATCCTCTTCTCTTCAAATCGTCCAACCGATGCGAGCAAAACTTTAATTATGTCATCAACTAGCCATTTGGATAAAAGTTTGATAACTGAAATGTCATCAGTCACGTGGTGTGACAGCCATATTAGTTTTGGTACATTATATAAAAATCCTCTTTGAAACTGCTTAACCTATTGATGCAAATACTTTACATATATGACCACTATCCTTGGTGCATATAGTTTGATAATGAAGACATCATCAGTGACATGGTTTGGCAATCATATTGGATTGAAGGAAAAATTGAACATTTGTTTTCTCTGAAACGAATGAACAAAAATAAACAAGAAGACGTCGTGCAGAGCACGATACTCCACAAAATCCATGAAACAAATTTGACCTCAAAAATAATTTGTGGTGAATTCAATGACCAAATATGCAACTCCTCTTCAAATTTCAAGTCAATCGGATGAAACTTGACAATTTTAGAAATTCGGGCCGATGGTGTCCTTTCGGCCAATGTTGATCTCGAACATAATTGGTCGTTGAATCAGTGATCTGATATGCAAATCCTCTTCAAATTCATGTCAATCGGATGAAAATTGAGGATTTAGAAATCTTACCTAAGTTGTGTTTGACCTTTGGCCTATGTTGATATTTCCGTCTATGCTGACCAAAAAAAATAATTGCCTAGTTGAATTCAGTGATCTGAAATATATATCGTCTTCAACTATCAAGTCAATCGGATAAAAATTGACATTTTAGAAATTCGCCCGATGTGGACCTCAAAAATAATTGGTGGTTGAATTCATTGACCTGATATGAAAATCCTCTTCAAATTTCACGTCAATCGGATGAAAATTGAGGATTTTAGAAATACCACCGAAGTTGTTGACCTTTGGCCTATGTTGACCTTTTGACCTTTTGACTTCAAAAACAATCGGCCTCTTCCTTATGACAAACTTTACCATATGGTGAGGTTTCGTGAAGATCGGTTTGAAATTGCAACTGCAGGCGACAAACAGACAGACAAACAATAACAAAATAGACTCACCAATATGCTTGAAAAATCTTCGATTTTGCAAGTAATTAAAGTTGAAGGATGTCATCAACTCCCAATGTGAAACATAATTTGATAATGAAGCATCATTCACGTGGTCTGGCAGAAAAAAAAATGTTAGTTTTTCCTTCAATCCAATATGGTGGCCAAACACATGGCCAATGACATTTACTTATCATACTTTAATCCACACGGGTAGTCGAAGGCATACTTAAAGTTTTGCCCCATCTTCTCTGTTTTCTATCTCTGTCTTCTGTCTGTCTCTCTCACTGATACCGTCAACTGCACCCAAAAACCCATGATTTTTCACCAAGTTGATCTTTCACTCCACCATACAACATGATTCACAACAAGAACCTTGGCCCTTGGGTCCCAGTGCATCTAGTTCCGCACACTGGACTCATCCACTGTGGTGGTTATGGTGGAGTTTTGGGGAGACAGTAAGGGGTAGAGGGCTAAACAAGGGGAGAATACATAATCATAAAAGGGAGGGGGGGGCATGAAAAATGGGCTTGTGGGAAAATCCATTGTGAGCTGTCCAGCAGGCCAACTTAAGACAAACACAACAGCCCAAACTGGTTTCTATGGCCGGCCAATGCTTCGGTATCCTCCATAGAGCTACTGGACATCCATTCTGAGTCACTCAGAGATCATTACAGTGCATCATGGAGTGCAGTCATACTCCATACAGAGGGATGATATGGGGGAAAAAAATGGCTGCCCATTCAAATGTGTACACAAAGATACACCCAATAAACTACTAAAGAGTGAAGTCAAAAGCATTTAAAAGCCAGAACTTTTATTCCCGAGCATTTTCGGAACTACCTAGATTTCAAAAACATCAGAATACATCATTAAAGTACCACAATGAGAGATTGCTAAAATGCCATTTTTGGGAATTTTTTTTGGAAAAATGCCAACTTCTTCTTCTTCTTCCTCTTATTCTTCTTCTTCTCTTCTTCTTCTTCACCTCAAAACCCAATGTAAAATTGTAGCCTGACCTACCTCAATAACTGCTGAAGCTATAGTGGTAATTCCAATGTGAGGGAGTTACTTTGCTTCTGGGCTTGTGCATGCAACCCACAATTTATAAATATATAAAACATTAATAGTTTTTTGAGGAAAATAAATCAAACATAAATGTGGACTCAAACCAAACCAGCCCATGATCGTGAGGGGAAAATGGACACTGGAAAGAACCATTCAAAGGCGATACATGTCCAAACCATCACCCAAATCAACTGAAACAAGTATTAAAACAATTCAATAAAATAGATGTATTTAATCCATCAAATAATAACAAAATACATAAAGATTAAGCATTTTATATTTTAAAACATATTCACATTAACATTTCCACACATACAGTATGTGATATCCACATAATGGACTGAGCCAAAAGCCAGGATTGTGGGGGAGGGGTAGAATGTACCATAAACCGAATTTAATAACAGATGATTTAATCCAAATCAAAATAACAAACATATATAAAAACATTAAGCATTTTATTACTTTATAAAATTGCACGCAAAAAATGGAATTAAAAAATACATAAAACACGACAAAGCAAAGGCTGTCCGCATCCGCTTTCGGGATATGTATAAAATTTGGAGGTGTGAGGAGCGAAGAGGGGGAGTTGTTTTATCAAATAAAGTCAGCTGAGGAACTTCCATATGCTTCCATGCAGCTTCATGAATTTGTCTCAAGTTTTATTCGATTTCTGTTTTCACTTTTGTATTTTGCTAATGTTGGTTCAGACTCGACTAAAACAATTTGATGAAAATCCGTTGAAATTTGATGAATTTAGGTCCTATAGAGATTTTGTGTGGGGAATGTGAGGGTCTCGAATGTTCTCGCGGCCTCATGGCCTTGCTTAACTCCAATTTGATTCTATTTCCACTTTTTTAAAGTCACTGACACAGATTGAGACTCAACTGCAACAAATTATGTAAAAGTCCAACTAAAAACGCCGTTTTCATCAGGTAAATGCATTAAATTTCAAATAACCGAGATGGACCGAAAAGGGACACTATGTGATTTCATGTATTCACTGCTTGACATCGCACCCTGTCCCCCAGAGGGACTGCTTATCCATAGAGTCTGCTAGATCTGTGCCTATATTTTTTCGGAGGTTTCGCAAGGTGCTCTGCAATGAATCAAAGCAAATCTGGTGCAAAATGGACGTTTTCAAATGAAGTTATAACGTTTGTGCAGACCGTGAGCCAAACCCTCCCCCCCCCCCCGGACAGTGCGTGTCTCTGGACGTGTCCAGGCGGTGTTTGTGTCTGGATGTGTCCAGAGGGGCGTTTGTCTCCAGACGAGAGCTTGTCTCTGGACGTCCCGGATGGGAGTTTGTCTCCAGACATGTCCAGACAGGAGTATGTCTCCGGACAGTTTAGCTCCGGACGCTAAGTTACACTCTCACACTTGACAAGGGATGACAATCGTTCCCAAAGCGACCTGTGTTAAGCACCATTTCACGTGTTGTTTTCACCCCACTTCCACTGCGTCATGTTTATGTCACATTTGTAAGCAGTGAAGCCGCCTCGATATTTGACTATTTTCATCTGCCGTCCGTCAATAATGAAGAAGAAGAAGAACCTTTGTAACATAAGGTATTTCCACGAAAAATTGACCCCGTTGACCCTTTAGTCGACTGAGACCCTCTTCAACCTTTGAGACCCTTCAAGACCTCCAAGACCCAGAGAACCCACAGACCCAGATGACCCAAAAGTCTCCGAGGACAAAAAAAGACACTGAAACCCAAAAGACCCCAAGGACCAAAAGACCATGAGGACCCCAAAGACCCAAAAGTCCCCGAGGACACAAAGACCCTGAAGACCCAAAAGTACCCGAATACCCAAAAGACCAAATATACCCGAGGACCCAAAAATACCCTGGGGATCCAAAGCCCCGAGGACGCAAAGGACCCAGATGACAAAGTCCTGAGGACCCAAAAGACCCAGATGAAACAAAAGACGGCAGATGACCCAAAGTCACAAAAGTGCCAGAGGATCCAAAAGTTCCCAAGGACCCAAAAGACCAGATGGACCCAAAAATCCCTGAGGACCCAAAGACTCCAAAGACCCATTAATACTCCACTCTAATGCATGAGGTGTGTGTGGTGTGTGTGTGTGTGTGTGTGTGTGTGTGTGTGTGTGGTGTGTGTGGTGTGTATGTCTTTTATGGAGTCCTTCTGGAGCGTTCTGATGTGGAAAGTGAAAACCAAAATGATCGTCATGATCTCCTGAGTTGAGTAGGCTAACTAAGTAAAAAAAAAACCTGGAATCATTCTCATGTTTTAAATGCACGCCTTGTTCAGGTGTACAGGGCAGCATAGTAGGTCCTTCTGCAGCATGTTCTCACACAAAATAAACAACAAAATAATGATAACATTGTAACAAACCATATATTAATTAATACAAATAAAATGAGCACAATCATAATAATCGTATCATTTGGCAATAATAACAACGTATAATCTCTGCCCTGGCCCAAGCACGTCTGCTTTGCTGAAAGGCAAACCATTGCTCAAGCAATACAGCATGGAGGTATGTAACTAGGTCTTGAAGACCAATGAAATTTGGTCCAATGGACTAATGGACCCACTAATAATTCTAAAGAATTCTAAAAGGAAATTGGAGTGGGTTCCAAAGGGTAATTCAAAGATAATTTCTCAAGGATAATTTCTAAAGGGTTATTCTAAAGGTTCGTTCATTTCTCGGCTTTGCCTATTTCGTTTTAATTATTCCAAACTGAACCGATTCCTTCGGACATGGTGCGATTTTTCTGTTTCATTTTCCTTGGTAGTATCCATCATTTGCACCTGTTATTGGAAGATTGCTGCTGAATGAATGAATAATCCTCTTCTGGTTTGTTGTTTTCTTGCTCGTGTACAAATCTGCACTTGTTAAGCTCCATCAAACCGCCTCCTCCTCTTTGTCTCAGTCAGTACAACCTCGGTATGCATTGGTTTTTGTAGAATATCTTGTGAATAGTTAGAAGTTTCCTTGTTTTTGTGTCTAAATTGTTGATCTCCAATTGTGCCTGTTATAATTACACAGCTATATTGGAATACCGGCACTGCAAGTTGGTTTATCGCTTTGGTTTTGTTTCTTGGAGAGAGGGATGACTTCAGTATTAGTCAATTCTGCATAGGTACTCTTTTTTTTCTGATTATTTTACACCCTCGTGCAAAATTGTTCCAAAATCAACGACCTCGTGCACAAATGCTCCAGAATCAATGACCTCGTGCACAATTGTTCCAAAATCAACGACTCGTGCACAATTGTTCCAAAGTCAATGACTCTGTTGCACAAATGCTCCAGAATCAATGACCTCATGCACCAATTGTTCCAAAATCAACGACCTCGTGCCAATTGTTCCAAAATCAATGACCTTGTGCACAAATGCTCCAAAATCAACGACCTCGTGCCCAATTGTTCCAAAATCAATGACCTTGTGCACAAATGCTCCAGAATCAATGACCTTGTGCACAATTGTTCCAAAATCAACGACCTTGTGCACAATTGTTTCCAAAATCAATGATCTTGTGCACAAATGCTCCAGAATCAATGACCTGTGCACAATTGTTCCAAAATCAATGACCTCGTGCACAGTTGTTCCAAAATCAATGACCTTGTGCACAAATGCTCCAGAATCAATGACCTTGTGCACAATGGTTCCAAAATCAATGACCTCATGCACAATTGTTCCAAAATCAATGACCTTGTGCACAAATGCT
>CM068953.1:205029561-205041931 GCA_035128595.1 Eptatretus atami
GTGCACGAGGTCGTTGATTTTGGAACAATTTTGCACGAGGGTGTAAAATAATCAGAAAAAAAGAGTACCTATGCAGAATATGACTAATACTGAAGTCATCCCTCTCTCCAAGAAACAAAACCAAAGCGATAAACCAACTTGCAGTGCCGGTATTCCAATATAGCTGTGTAATTATAAACAGGCCACAATTGGAGATCAACAATTTAGACACAAAAACAAGGAAACTTCTAACTATTCACAAGATATTCTACAAAAACCAATGCATACCGAGGTTGTACTGACTGAGACAAAGAGGAGGAGGCGGTTTGATGGAGCTTAACCAAGTGCAGATTTGTACACGAGCAAGAAAACAACAAACCAGAAGAGGATTATTCATTCATTCAGCAGCAATCTTCCAATAACAGGTGCATTGTTGTTGGAGAGAGATTATGGCCGTAACTTGGGAACCGCTTATCGATTAATATCAAACCTTGAAAAGGCACATCCGCGGGTCCCCAGCAATATTCCTGGCAAGTTTCAATCAATGGACCGTCAATCGATGCAAAAAAAAAAAATAATAATAATAATAAATAATAAACATTAATTGTGACGTCATTCGTGATGTCATAGCACCGTGTTCTTGTGCAAAATCGTGCAAAAAAAAAAATTTTAAAAATAAATAAATAAACATTATATTGTGACGTCATTCGTGATGTCATGCACCTGTGTCTTGTCATTTGGTCGACAGATAAATGTCCGTAACTTGGGAGCCGCTCGTCCGATTGATATAAACCTCGAAAAGGCACATCCGCGGTCCCCAGCAATATTCCTGCAAGTTTCAATCAGATCGGACCGTCAATCGTGCAAAAAAATAAAAATCATAATAAATTAAATAAATAAACAATTAATTGTGACGTCATTTGTGACGTCATAGCACGTGTCTTGTCATTGGTCGACAGGATAAATGGCCGTAACTTGGGTACTGCTCGCTCCGATTGATATCAAACCTGAAAAGGCACATCCGCGCGGTCCCCTGGCAATATTCCTGGCAAGTTTCAACCAGAATCGGACCAGCCGGTTCGTCGAGAAAAACGGCGGGGTCGCAGACAAACAGACGGACAGACACGACAGACAGACAGACAGACAGACAGACAGACAGACAGACAACACACAACACACACACAGATTGCTGGAATTATATAGATATAAATATATATATATAAATAGAGTATATACAGTATATATATAAAATATATACATATATAAATAGTATATACATAGTATATATATAATATATATATATATATATATTATTATAATATATATACATATATAATACAGTATATACAGTATTTATATATATAAAATATATAAATACAGTATATACAGTATATATATAATATATATATATATATAAAATATATACATATATAAATACAGTAGAAACAGTATAACATATAGATATATATTAATATATATAATATATATTATATTAAAATATATATACATATATAAATTACAGGATATACGTATTTATATATATAAATATATATAAATACAGTATATACAGTATATATATATAAATATATATAAATACAGTATATCAGTATATATATAGTATATATATATATATAAATATATATACATATATAAATACAGTAGAAACAGTATCATATATATATATATAATATATATATATATATATAATAATATATTGTAGACATTGGATGAATACCAGTCATGAATATGGGAATTGGGATTTGATCTCGTTTGTCTGCCTCATGAGCTAATTCACAAAGGAATACTGAAAAGGTAAACTCAATTAAGATTCCAACCTGGTGTGGCTTAGTGGTGAGAGTGACTGGCTTAGGATCTTCGGGTCCAGAGTTCAAGTCCGTTGGCCACCGAATGACACCAGGTGGGGTTGACTCAGCCTGGCATCCTCTGAGAGTCGGCGATATGAGTACCAGTGTACTGGTATAGGGGCACAGTATCAGCGGCACAGCCATGCTTCAAGAAATGATCGCTTCGTGGCAGCCAAGCTGCCATATGCAAGAACAGAACAGATTAAAGATCTCATAGTATCTGTAAAAGTCTAGGACATTGCATTTCAGTATAGTGGGCAAAATATCCTGATTAGAGTTAGCTACAGTTTCATAAGCACCACCTGTGCCATGGGAGAGTGTGGTGCAGTATATATGGCACCAGCATCGGCATGATGGTCCAAATAGCCTCCTCTTGTGCAAACTTTATTTTTTCACGACATTATTACTCTGTATGAATTATTATTTGGGTTGAGGATATTGGTTACTTGGCAGGTAATCGATCAATTGAGCGAACCAAAAGTAACAAGTGATGGGTAGTTACAGCCAAGCAATACAGTTTCAGTCAATCAATCGGAGTTTTCAGTGCGGGTCAGTTATTTTGAAACAGCTTATAATACTCTATTCGTTGTGGAATGATGAAAAGAGAAAGCACTACCTGAGAGATCCTCCTGTGGATTGAGATTTGTTGAAGAGTGGCTCATGGTGAGAGAATCTGTGGCTGCGGTGTGTTTTTCAATCAGCTAACTCTGAACCGACCACAAGCTGAGTTTTAGATTATGACAGGTAATAATAAAAACATTTTTCAACTGCAAGGGCACTCGGTAGAGCACATACCTCCGCCATGCAATGCCTGATCCACGAGAACATATCGGGCCCATTACATTTTTGAAATATCATGCTATACAATACTATATTGTTATTGGCCCGATCTCTCAATGGTGAAGAATCACTTCAAAAATTCCAGAGTCAGATCTGCATCGGATCTTCAACAAAGTGAAACCAGTTTGTCCTTGTCACACACGCCAACCTGCCCACCGAATTTCGTCCGGATTCGTCCACAACTTTGTGAGATAGCCCACACACAGACAGACAAGACAAACAAACAAGAAGATGTCATGCAGAGCACAACACTCGCAAAAATCCATAAAACAAATTTGACCTCAAACTAATTGGTGGTTGAATACAACGACCAAATATGCAACTCGTCTTCAAATTTCAAGTGAATCGGATGAAAATTGACGATTTTAGAAATTCAGCCGATGTTGACCTTTTGGCGGATATGGACGTACAAAATAATTTAGTGGTTGACTTCAGTGACCTAAAATATATATCCTCTTCAAATTTCAAGTCAATCAGATGAAAACTGAAGATTTTAGAAATATCACCTTAGTTGTTGATCTTGGGACTATGTTGACCTTTTGGTTGATGTTGACCTCAAAACAATTGGTGGTTTAATTCAATGACCAAATGTGCAAATCCTCTTCAAATTTCAAGTCATCAGATGAAAACTGAAGATTTTAGAAATATCACCTTATTTGTTGATCTTGGGACTATGTTGACCTTTTGTCGATGTTGACCTCAAAAACAATTGACTGGTTTAATTCAATGACCAAATGTGCAAATCCTCTCAAATCTCGTCAATCGGATGAAAATTGACATTTTAGAAAGTCAGCCTATGTTGTCCTTTTGGCCTATGTTGTTATTTTGGCCTATGTTGACCCAAAAATAATTCGTGGTTGAATTCAGTGTCCTGATTTCCAAATCCTCTTCAAATTTCAAGTCAATGAGATAAAATTGAGGATTTTAGAAATACCTGCTTAGTTGTTGACCTTGGGCCTATATTGACCTTTTGGTCTATACTGACCTCAAAAATAATTAGCTGGTTGAATTCAGTGACCTGAAATATAAAATCCTCTTCAAATTTCAAGTCAATCGGATGAAAATTGAGGATTTAGAAATCACATCTAAGTTGTTGACCTTGGCCTATGTTGACCTTTGGTCTGTATTGACCTCAAAAATAATTGGTGGTTGAATTCAGTGACCTGAAATACAAATCCTCTTCAATTTCAAGTCAATCGGATGAAAATTGAGGATTTTAGAAATCCTACCGTAGTTGTTGACCTTTGGTCTATGTTATTTTTTGGTCTATGTTGACCTGAGATATAATTAGTGGTTGAATTCAGTGAACAGAAATATAAATCCTCTTCACATTTCAAGTCAATCGGATGAAATTGAGGATTTAGAAATCCTACCGTAGTTGTTGACCTTGTCTATGTTGACTTTTGTGTCTATGTTGAATTTTGGTCTATGTGACCTGAGATATAATTAGTGGTTGAATTCAGTGAACAGAATATAAATACTCTTCACATTTCAAGTCAATCGGATGAGAATTGAGGATTTTAGAAACACACCTTGGTTGTTGACCTTTGGTATTGTTGTTGCTTTTGTCCATGAACGCAGTAATTCTTGCTTCTCCTATTTGTATCTGCACTGGATTTCCAATGCAATTCTAACTGGTGGTACCACCACATCAAGTCCAACTTGAAAAACACTTCACTCATTGCCAATTCCCGGAGTACATCATCTATTGTGTGTATGGATGGCGCTCTCTTACCACTACCTCGTTCACCCGTCGCATATCAACGCACAGTCTGATATCTCCATTTGCTTTGGGATCACTACAACTGGACTCACCCAAAGTGTCGGTCCCTCCACAGACTCAATATGTCCTTTTCAACAAGTTCTTGGATCTTTGCTTCAACTTTACTCCGCAACCCAAATGGCGTTCTTCTAACCGGCTGAGCAACTGTTAACCTCAGGATCGATTGTCAGTTTAACTTGACAGCCTTGTAGCTTTCCGACCCCTCTGAAAATGGCACAAACTCAAGTTCAGATCTGCCTCGGACATCACCGAGTTTACTCCAATGCAACATGTAATGTACCAACACCCGCGCAGTCTTTTTACTCGTCATTGGCTCCCCCTTTTCCTCAATAACCACAAACTCCGCACTCGTCTTCCTTCCACCGGCGCTCACTTCTGCTGTGAAACATCCCGCACCTGAAGTGGCACCGTTGAGGTGTACGGATGCAGCTTCTTTGTGGTTTTCGTGACTTACCTGTCATTATATTTTGTCAGTCTGCATCATCTGCAGACTGACAAAATATAATCTCCCCCATCAGGCTGCATCATCTGATGGAAAACATGGCGCTGAAACGTAGTACTAGTCTTTCAATGTAATGACCATTTAGTGCTGTGGTATTGGGATGAACGGGAACTGATGAGGAGGAACCGAGAGCGACGTCAGCGGGCTGTCGGTGATGATGGAGCAGGTGAGAGACGCCATTAAAACGTTGAGCTGAAGGACTGACGTGTGGCTGACGTTACAACACAACAAGTGCCCTCACCGCTTCTTCATAATTCTCTTTTTCTCCAGTCTCGTGAAGCATCTTGAAGGTCTCTGTCCCTGCTGCACCAGCATTGAACAATAAAAGTGCTAAAAGCCGTGCCTTTGGCCTGGTGACACACCATCCAAATACAGGCCTCTGGTGTCCGCATACAATTCAAACTCTTCAAGCCAAGCCCGCCATCGCACACTCACGACGCTCGTGTCACCCATCTTATCGAATGACTTGATGCCTCGGCGCCAATGTCACGTCGTCAAGACCAAGAAACACAGAAACACAGAACCAGCGTGATTCCTGATATCACACTATTGCTCGCGGTGCTCGTTTCATCAGCCATCTTGGAACCTATCCTTCCAGTTGTTGCTGTTCCACAGCATTGTGACAGTGCAGTCGTGTTACGTGTACACAAAAGTATCCAAACACAAAAACAAACCATGATCATGACACAGATGTCCAAGGTTTTTCCATTTTTCCAACAAGGCTGAAATAACATGTGACCTATGATGTCATAATTATCGATGAAACATTGTGCGTGAGTAGTCGCATCTATGGTGAAAATTTCGTCTCAATCCGACAAGCAGTTGTGGAGAAAAACACTAAAGTTCTGTGCAGACAAACAAACAGAAAAACAGACAAACAAACAGAAAACAGAAAACCCAAATGCAATACCTTCTCCTCTGGCGAGGGTAACGAGAACAACACTCGGTAGCGCGCATACCTTCACCAGGCTGAACAGTTTACGTTTTGTATCCCACCTGATAGGCTGGATCTACATCCAGTTCCAGACCTAAACCAAAATCGAATCGGCTTCTATTGGTCGCGGTGTCCCACAAAACGCCATGATAAGCTATGCATACATATTAACATGGTATTTTCCCAAGGAGGAAAAACCCATTGGGAGACGGGATATTATTAGGACTAATATTGTTTTGTAATTACATTAATATTGTGCTTTTATCATGATACTGGATTGTTATTAGTTTTGTTATTAGAAGCATCCTTGGGAAAATGCCATGATTAGCGATCTTAACACGAATATACACTTAACGCAGATGTCACCCAAGGTGGAAAGGTCGCTTGAGGATGGTTAAAACGGGGAGGGGGGAGGCAGTGAAATGAAGTCGCTTCAACCTCCATCATGTGACCTTTAGTTCTTCAGTCAAGTTTGGTTGAGATTGAATAAGTAATGACAACATGTATCATGGTCAAATAGACAGACAGACAGACACCAAATTGGGTATTTTTCATATGATAATTATTGGTAGCAATTTACCCACTATCAGTTTATCAGAAAGATGGCACTTTATCGAGGGTGGTGTTTGCGCATCGTTTACAAAATGAAAGGTCATTGATTGCAAATGAGAGATCTAAATGGTGGAAGGGTGCAAGGTGTAAAGGTGTCCAGGTGGTGTAAATGGTCTGCAGGTCAAAAAGTTTAATGGTCTGAAAAGTCTATGGTGAAATTGAAAGGTCCAGACATATTCAGGGTGCAATAATACCTAATTAATAGACATATTCACACTCCAATACAATGTTATGAAAACGTTGATAGAAGTATAGTACATACAGTCCTCACATTAAAAGGGTATGTAATTAATCGAGTACCCACATGGGTTTGCCCGAGGCTGCACCGTGCAAAACCTTAAGTATGTCATCGACTAGCCATGGGGATAAAAGGTTGATCACCAACACCTAATCGGTCATGTGGTGTGGCAGCCATATTGGTTTCAAGGGGAAATATTTAAAATATATATTTTCTCTGAAACTGCTTAACTTATCAACGCAATACTTTACAACTATGATCCACTACCCTTGTTGCATAGAGTTTGATAACGATGACGGCATCAATCACGTGGTTTTGTAACCATATTGAATTTTAACGAAGCCTTTTTAAAACCTCTTCTCTCAAATCGTCCAACCGATGCGAGCAAAACTTTAATTATGTCATCAACTAGCCATTTGGATAAAAGTTTGATAACTGAAATGTCATCAGTCACGTGGTGTGACAGCCATATTAGTTTTGGTACATATATTAAAAATCCTCTTTGAAACTGCTTAACCTATTGATGCAAATACTTTACATATATGATCCACTATCCTTGGTGCATATAGTTTGATAATGAAGACATCATCAGTGACATGGTTGGCATCATATTGGATTGAAGGAAAATTGAACATTTGTTTTCTCTGAAACGAATGAACAAAAATAACAAGAAGACGTCGTGCAGAGCACGATACTCACAAAATCCATGAAACAAATTTGACCTCAAAAATAATTTGTGGTGAATTCAATGACCAAATATGCAACTCCTCTTCAAATTTCAAGTCAATCGGATGAAACTTGACAATTTTAGAAATTCGGCCGATGGTGTCCTTTCGGCCAATGTTGATCTCGAACATAATTGGTCGTTGAATCCAGTGATCTGATATGCAAATCCTCTTCAAATTCATGTCAATCGGATGAAAATTGAGGATTTTAGAAATCTTACCTAAGTTGTTGTTGACCTTTGGCCTATGTTGATATTTCCGTCTATGCTGACCAAAAAAATAATTGCCTAGTTGAATTCAGTGATCTGAATATATATCGTCTTCAACTATCAAGTCAATCGGATAAAAATTGACAATTTTAGAAATTCGCCCGATGTGGACCTCAAAAATAATTGGTGGTTGAATTCATTGACCTGATATGAAAATCCTCTTCAAATTTCACGTCAATCGGATGAAAATTGAGGATTTTAGAAATACCACCGAAGTTGTTGACCTTTGGCCTATGTTGACCTTTTGACCTTTTGACTTAAAAACAATCGGCCTCTTCCTTATGACAAACTTTACCATATGGTGAGGTTTCGTGAAGATCGGTTTGAAATTGCACCTGCAGGCGACAAACAGACAGACAAACAATAACAAAATAGACTCACCAATATGCTTGAAAAATCTTCGATTTTGCAAGTAATTAAAGTTGAAGGATGTCATCAACTCCCAATGTGAAACATAATTTGATAATGAAGACATCATTCACGTGGTCTGGCAGAAAAAAAAATGTTAGTTTTTCCTTCAATCCAATATGGTGGCCAAACCACATGGCCAATGACATTTACTTATCATACTTTAATCCACACGGGTAGTCGAAGGCATACTTAAAGTTTTGCCCCCATCTTCTCTGTTTTCTATCTCTGTCTGTCTGTCTGTCTCTCTCACTGATACCGTCAACTGCAACCCAAAAACCATGATTTTTCACCAAGTTGATCTTTCACTCCACCATACAACATGATTCACAACAAGAACCTTGGCCCTTGGGTCCCAGTGCATCTAGTTCCGCACACTGGACTCATCCACTGTGTGGTTATGGTGGAGTTTGGGGAGACAGTAAGGGGTAGAGGGCTAAACAAGGGGAGATACATAATCATAAAAGGGAGGGGGGGGCATGAAAAATGGGCTTGTGGGAAAATCCATTGTGAGCTGTCCAGACAGGCCAACTTAAGACAAACACAACAGCCCAAACTGGTTTCTATGGCCGGCCAATGCTTCGGTATCCTCCATAGAGCTACTGGACATCCATTCTGAGTCACTCAGAGATCATTACAGTGCATCATGGAGTGCAGTCATACTCCATACAGAGGGATGATATGGGGGAAAAAAATGGCTGCCCATTCAAATGTGTACACAAAGATACACCCAATAAACTACTAAAGAGTGAAGTCAAAAGCTTTAAAAGCCAGAACTTTTATTCCCGAGCATTTTCGGAACTACCTAGATTTCAAAAACATCAGAATACATCATTAAAGTACCACAATGAGAGATTGCTAAAATGCAATTTTTTGGGAATTTTTTTGGAAAAATGCCAACTTCTTCTCTTCTTCCTCTTATTCTTCTTCTTCTTCTCTTCTTCTTCTTCACCTCAAAACCCAATGTAAAATTGTAGCCTGACCTACCTCATAACTGCTGAAGCTATAGTGGTAATTCCAATGTGAGGGAGTTACTTTGCTTCTGGGCTTGTGCATGCAACCCACAATTTAATAAATATATAAAACATTAATAGTTTTTTGAGGAAAATAAATCAACATAAATGTGGACTCAACCAAACCAGCCCATGATCGTGAGGGGAAAATGGACACTGAAAGAACCATTCAAAGGCGATACATGTCCAAACCATCACCCAAATCAACTGAAACAAGTATTAAAACATTCAATATAGATAGTTATTTAATCCATCAAATAATAACAAAATACATAAAAGATTAAGCATTTTATTATTTTAAAACAATATTCACATTAACATTTCCACACATACAGTATGTGATAATCCACATAATGGACTGAGCCAAAAGCCAGGATTGTGGGGGAGGGGTAGAATGTACCATAAACCGAATTTAATAACAGATGGATTTAATCCAAATCAAAATAACAAACAATATATAAAAACATTAAGCATTTTATTACTTTATAAAATTGCACGCAAAAAATGGAATTAAAAAATACATAAAACACGACAAAGCAAAGGCTGTCCGCATCCGCTTTCGGGATATGTATAAAAATTTGGAGGTGTGAGGAGCGAAGAGGGGAGATTGTTTTATCAAATAAAGTCAGCTGAGGAACTTCCATATGCTTCCATGCAGCTTCATGAATTTGTCTCAAGTTTTATTCGATTTCTGTTTTCACTTTTGATATTTGCTAATGTTGGTTCAGACTCGACTAAAACAATTTGATGAAAATCCGTTGAAATTTGATGAATTTAGGTCCTATAGAGATTTTGTGTGGGGAATGTGAGGGTTCTCGAATGTTCTCGGCGGCCTCATGGCCTTGCTTAACTCCAATTTGATTCTATTTCCACTTTTTTAAAGTCACTGACACAGATTGAGACTCAACTGCAACAAATTATGTAAAAGTCCAACTAAAAACGCCGTTTTCATCAGGTAAATGCATTAAATTTCAAATAACCGAGATGACCGAAAAGGGACACTATGTGATTTCATGTATTCACTGCTTGACATCGCACCCTGTCCCCCAGAGGGACTGCTTATCCATAGAGTCTGCTAGATCTGTGCCTATATTTTTCGGAGGTTTCGCAAGGTGCTCTGCAATGAATCAAAGCAAATCTGGTGCAAATGGACGTTTTCAAATGAAGTTATAACGTTTGTGCAGACCGTGAGCCAAACCCTCCCCCCCCCCCCGGACAGTGCGTGTCTCTGGACGTGTCCAGGCGTGTTTGTTGTCTGGATGTGTCCAGAGGGGCGTTTGTCTCCAGACGAGAGCTTGTCTCTGGACGTCCCGGATGGGAGTTTGTCTCCAGACATGTCCAGACAGGAGTATGTCTCCGGACAGTTTAGCTCCGGACGCTAAGTTACACTCTCACACTTGACAAGGGATGACAATCGTTCCCAAAGCGACCTGTGTTAAGCACCATTTCCACGTGTTGTTTTCACCCCACTTCCACTGCGTCATGTTTATGTCACATTTGTAAGCAGTGAAGCCGCTCGATATTTGACTATTTTCATCTGCCGTCCGTCAATAATGAAGAAGAAGAAGAACCTTTGTAACATAGGTATTTCCACGAAAAATTGACCCCGTTGACCCTTTAGTCGACTGAGACCCTCTTCAACCTTTGAAGACCCTTCAAGACCTCCAAGACCCAGAGAACCACAAGACCCAGATGACCCAAAGTCTCCGAGGACAAAAAAGACACTGAAGACCCAAAAGACCCCAAGGACCCAAAAGACCATGAGGACCCAAAAGACCCAAAAGTCCGAGGACACAAAGACCCTGAAGACCCAAAAGTACCCGAATACCCAAAAGACCAAATATACCCCGAGGACCCAAAATACCCTGGGGATCCAAGCCCCCGAGGACGCAAAGGACCCAGATGACCCAAAGTCCTGAGGACCCAAAAGACCCAGATGAAACAAAAGACGGCAGATGACCCAAAGTCACAAAAGTTGCCAGAGGCATCCAAAAGTTCCCAAGGAGCCCAAAAGACCAAGATGTGACCCAAAAATCCCTGAGGACCAAAGACTCCAAAGAGTACGTCGCAAAGATCCATCCTATTAGTCACACTCCATCTCTAGATGCCACTAGAGGTGTGTGTGATGTGTGTTCATTGGTCTTCAAGACTGTGTACATACCTCCATGCTTACTGCTTGAGCAATGGTTTGCCTATTCAGCAAAGCTCCAGACTGCTTGGCCAGGGGCAGGATTTATACGTTGTTTTATTGCCAAATTTGATACGAATTATTATATTGTTGTGCTTCGATGTTTGTTGATTTGTGTTGTTATTGTGTGTGTTGTAGTGTTGTGAGTGGTGTGTGAGTGAGTGTTTTCTTGTATCATAGTGGTCCTTTTCTTGTAGCATTCGATTTTGCTTATTGTTGTTGTGATATATAGTGTGAGAATATCGCGAAATGATCGTCACATTGCTTGCTCATGAGAGGTGAAGCTAGGCTAACTAAGTATAACTATGACTAACCTCGTGATATCCAACTCTCACTGTATATCTCAAATAGCGACGGCCTCTGTGTCCTATTTCGGTTAATGAATCACAGATGGAGGCAAATGGGCTATGCCAAGGTTTCTTTTTAGTTTTACATTAGTTAAGCCTACTCAACTCAGAGATCATGGGTCCTATCGGTGCTCAATGAGTCGTTGCACATTCTCCCCACCCAATCCCAGAGAAACTACCAACAAACAGGAACTCCATAAAAATGATACATAAATACATAACAACCTACATGAAACAAAAAAAAAACTGATAATCAATTAAATACAAATTAAAAAATGAGCCAACAATCATAATAATCGTATCATTTGCAATAATAACAACGTAAATCTTGCCCTGCCCAAGCACGTCTGGCTTTTGCTGAAGGCCAAACCATTGCTCAAGCAATACAGCATGGAGGTATGTAACTAGGTCTTGAAGGACCAATGAAATTTGGTCCATGGACTTAATGGACCCACTAATAATTCTAAAGAATTCTAAAAGGAAAATTGGAGTGGGTTCCAAAAGGGTAATTCAAAGGAATATTTCTCAAGGATAATTTCTAAAGGGTTTATTCTAAAGGGTTTCGTTCATTTCTCGGCTTGCCTATTTCGTTTTAATTATTCCAAACTGAACCGATTCCTTCGGACATGGGTGCGATTTTCTGTTTCATCCTGTATATCCATCATTT
>CM068953.1:205041956-205049456 GCA_035128595.1 Eptatretus atami
ACCCTTTAGAATAACCCTTTAGAATTATCCTTGAGAAATATCCTTTTGAATTACCCTTTGGAACCCACTCCAATTTCCTTTTAGAATTCTTTAGAATTATTAGTGGGTCCATTAGTCCATTGGACCAAATTTCATTGGTCTTCAAGACCTAGTTACATACCTCCATGCTGTATTGCTTGAGCAATGGTTTGCCTTTCAGCAAAGCCAGACGTGCTTGGGCCAGGGCAGAGATTATACGTTGTTATTATTGCCAAATGATACGATTATTATGATTGTTGCTCATTTTATTTGTATTAATTAATATATGGTTTGTTACAATGTTATCATTATTTTTGTTGTTTATTTTGTGGTGAGAAATGCATGCTGCGAGGACCATATGCTGCCTGTACACCTGAACAAGGCGTGCATTTAAAACATGAGAATGATTCCAGGTTTTTTTTTTACTTAGTTAGCCTACTCAACTCAGGAGATCATGACGATCATTTTGGTTTTTCACTTTCCACATCAGAACGCTCCAGAAGGACTCCATAAAAGAAATACACACACACACACACACACACACACACACACACACACACACACACACACACACACACTCATGCATTTAGAGTGGAGTATTAATGGGTCTTGAGTCTTTGGGTCCTCAGGATTTTGGGTCATCTTGGTCTTTTGGGTCCTTGGGAACTTTTGATCCTCTGGCACTTTTGGACTTTGGTCATCTTGCCGTCTTGATTTCATTGGTTTTGGGTCCTCAGGGACTTTGGGTCATCTGGGTCCTTTGCGTCCTCGGGGGCTTTGGATCCCCAGGGTATTTTTGGGTCCTCGGGGTATATTTGGTCTTTTGGGTATTCGGGTACTTTTGGGTCTTCAGGGTCTTTTGTGTCCTCGGGGACTTTTGGGTCTTTTGGGTCCTCATGGTCTTTTGGGTCCTTGGGGTCTTTTGGGTCTTCAGTGTCTTTTTTTGTCCTCGGAGACTTTTGGGTCATCTGGGTCTTGTGGGTTCTCTGGGTCTTGGAGGTCTTGAAGGGTCTTCAAAGGTTGAAGAGGGTCTCAGTCGACTAAAGGGTCAACGGGGTCAATTTTTCGTGGAAATACCTTATGTTACAAAGGTTCTTCTTCTTCTTCATTATTGACGGACGGCAGATGAAAATAGTCAAATATCGAGGCGGCTTCACTGCTTACAAATGTGACATAAACATGACGCAGTGGAAGTGGGGTGAAAACAACACGTGGAAATGGTGCTTAACACAGGTCGCTTTGGGAACGATTGTCATCCCTTGTCAAGTGTGAGAGTGTAACTTAGCGTCCGAGACGAAAAACTGTCCGGAGACATACTCCTGTCCTGGACACTGTCTGGAGACAAACTCCCATCCGGGACGTCCAGAGACAATCTCGTCTGGAGACAAACCCCCTCTGGACACATCCAGACACAAACACCGCCTGGACACGTCCAGAGACACGCACTGTCCGGGGGGGGGGGGGGAGTTGAAGAGAGAGAGAGAGACAGACAGGGAGACATGAAAATAACATTGCAGATATATCCACCACGTTGCCTGCTTGTCTGTGCTGATGTACGATCATGTAGGTACTTTCGGCTCACGCGTCTGCACAAACGTCGTTATAACTTTTATTTGAAAACGTCCATTTTGCACCAGATTTGCTTTGATTCATTGCAGAGCACCTTGCGAAACCTCCGAAAAATATAGGCACAGATCTAGCAGACTCTATGGATAAGCAGTCCCTCTGGGGGACAGGGTGCGATGTCAAGCAGTGAATACATGAAATCACATAGTGTCCCTTTTCGGTCCATCTCGGTTATTTGAAATTTAATGCATTTACCTGATGAAAACGGCGTTTTTAGTTGGACTTTTACATAATTTGTTGCAGTTGAGTCTCAATCTGTGTCAGTGACTTTAAAAAAGTGGAAATAGAAATCAAATTGGAGTTAAGCAAGGCCATGAGGCCGCCGAGAACATTCGAGAACCCTCACATTCCCCACACAAAATCTCTATAGGACCTAAATTCATCAAATTTCAACGGATTTTCATCAAAATTGTTTTAGTCGAGTCTGAACCAACATTAGCAAATATCAAAAGTGAAAACAGAAATCGAATAAAACTTGAGACAAATTCATGAAGCTGCATGGAAGCATATGGAAGTTCCTCAGCTGACTTTATTTGATAAAACAATCTCCCCCTCTTCGCTCCTCACACCTCCAAATTTTATACATATCCCGAAAGCGGATGCGGACAGCCTTTGCTTTGTCGTGTTTTATGTATTTTTTTAATTCCATTTTTTGCGTGCAATTTTATAAAGTAATAAAATGCTTAATGTTTTTATATATTGTTTGTTATTTTGATTTGGATTAAATCCATCTGTTATTAAATTCGGTTTATGGTACATTCTACCCCTCCCCCCACAATCCTGGCTTTTGGCTCAGTCCATTATGTGGATTATCACATACTGTATGTGTGGAAATGTTAATGTGAATATTGTTTTTAAAATAATAAAATGCTTAATCTTTTATGTATTTTGTTATTATTTGATGGATTAAATACATCTATTTTATTGAATTGTTTTAATACTTGTTTCAGTTGATTTGGGTGATGGTTTGGACATGTATCGCCTTTGGAATGGTTCTTTCCAGTGTCCATTTTCCCCCTCACGATCATGGGCTGGTTTGGTTGAGTCCACATTTATGTTTGATTTATTTTCCTCAAAAAACTATTAATGTTTTATATATTTATTAAATTGTGGGTTGCATGCACAAGCCCAGAAGCAAAGTAACTCCCTCACATTGGAATTACCACTATAGCTTCAGCAGTTATTGAGGTAGGTCAGGCTACAATTTTACATTGGGTTTTGAGGTGAAGAAGAAGAAGAAGAAGAAGAAGAAGAATAAGAGGAAGAAGAAGAAGAAGTTGGCATTTTTCCAAAAAAAATTCCCCAAAAAATTGGCATTTTAGCAATCTCTCATTGTGGTACTTTAATGATGTATTCTGATGTTTTTGAAATCTAGGTAGTTCCGAAAATGCTCGGGAATAAAAGTTCTGGCTTTTAAATGCTTTTGACTTCACTCTTTAGTAGTTTATTGGGTGTATCTTTGTGTACACATTTGAATGGGCAGCCATTTTTTTCCCCCATATCATCCCTCTGTATGGAGTATGACTGCACTCCATGATGCACTGTAATGATCTCTGAGTGACTCAGAATGGATGTCCAGTAGCTCTATGGAGGATACCGAAGCATTGGCCGGCCATAGAAACCAGTTTGGGCTGTTGTGTTTGTCTTAAGTTGGCCTGTCTGGACAGCTCACAATGGATTTTCCCACAAGCCCATTTTTCATGCCCCCCCCTCCCTTTTATGATTATGTATCTCCCCTTGTTTAGCCCTCTACCCCTTACTGTCTCCCCAAACTCCACCATAACCACCACAGTGGATGAGTCCAGTGTGCGGAACTAGATGCACTGGGACCCAAGGGCCAAGGTTCTTGTTGTGAATCATGTTGTATGGTGGAGTGAAAGATCAACTTGGTGAAAAATCATGGGTTTTTGGGTTGCAGTTGACGGTATCAGTGAGAGAGACAGACAGACAGACAGAGATAGAAAACAGAGAAGATGGGGGCAAAACTTTAAGTATGCCTTCGACTACCCGTGTGGATTAAAGTATGATAAGTAAATGTCATTGGCCATGTGGTTTGGCCACCATATTGGATTGAAGGAAAAACTAACATTTTTTTTTCTGCCAGACCACGTGAATGATGTCTTCATTATCAAATTATGTTTCACATTGGGAGTTGATGACATCCTTCAACTTTAATTACTTGCAAAATCGAAGATTTTTCAAGCATATTGGTGAGTCTATTTTGTTATTGTTTGTCTGTCTGTTTGTCGCCTGCAGGTTGCAATTTCAAACCGATCTTCACGAAACCTCACCATATGGTAAAGTTTGTCATAAGGAAGAGGCCGATTGTTTTTGAAGTCAAAAGGTCAAAAGGTCAACATAGGCCAAAGGTCAACAACTTCGGTGGTATTTCTAAAATCCTCAATTTTCATCCGATTGACGTGAAATTTGAAGAGGATTTTCATATCAGGTCAATGAATTCAACCACCAATTATTTTTGAGGTCCACATCGGGCGAATTTCTAAAATTGTCAATTTTTATCCGATTGACTTGATAGTTGAAGACGATATATATTTCAGATCACTGAATTCAACTAGGCAATTATTTTTTTTTGGTCAGCATAGACGGAAATATCAACATAGGCCAAAGGTCAACAACAACTTAGGTAAGATTTCTAAAATCCTCAATTTTCATCCGATTGACATGAAATTTGAAGAGGATTTGCATATCAGATCACTGGATTCAACGACCAATTATGTTCGAGATCAACATTGGCCGAAAGGACACCATCGGCCGAATTTCTAAAATTGTCAAGTTTCATCCGATTGACTTGAAATTTGAAGAGGAGTTGCATATTTGGTCATTGAATTCAACCACAAATTATTTTTGAGGTCAAATTTGTTTCATGGATTTTGTGAGTATCGTGCTCTGCACGACGTCTTCTTGTTTATTTTTGTTCATTCGTTTCAGAGAAAACAAATGTTCAATTTTTCCTTCAATCCAATATGATTGCCAAACCATGTCACTGATGATGTCTTCATTATCAAACTATATGCACCAAGGATAGTGGATCATATATGTAAAGTATTTGCATCAATAGGTTAAGCAGTTTCAAAGAGGATTTTTAATATATGTACCAAAACTAATATGGCTGTCACACCACGTGACTGATGACATTTCAGTTATCAAACTTTTATCCAAATGGCTAGTTGATGACATAATTAAAGTTTTGCTCGCATCGGTTGGACGATTTGAGAGAAGAGGATTTTAAAAAGGCTTCGTTAAAATTCAATATGGTTACAAAACCACGTGATTGATGCCGTCATCGTTATCAAACTCTATGCAACAAGGGTAGTGGATCATAGTTGTAAAGTATTGCGTTGATAAGTTAAGCAGTTTCAGAGAAATATATATTTTAAATATTTCCCCTTGAAACCAATATGGCTGCCACACCACATGACCGATTAGGTGTTGGTGATCAACCTTTTATCCCCATGGCTAGTCGATGACATACTTAAGGTTTTGCACGGTGCAGCCTCGGGCAAACCCATGTGGGTACATCGATTAATTACATACCCTTTTAATGTGAGGACTGTATGTACTATACTTCTATCAACGTTTTCATAACATTGTATTGGAGTGTGAATATGTCTATTAATTAGGTATTATTGCACCCTGAATATGTCTGGACCTTTCAATTTCACCCATAGACTTTTCAGACCATTAAACTTTTTGACCTGCAGACCATTTACACCACCTGGACACCTTTACACCTTGCACCCTTCCACCATTTAGATCTCTCATTTGCAATCAATGACCTTTCATTTTGTAAACGATGCGCAAACACCACCCTCGATAAAGTGCCATCTTTCTGATAAACTGATAGTGGGTAAATTGCTACCAATAATTATCATATGAAAATACCCAATTTGGTGTCTGTCTGTCTGTCTATTTGACCATGATACATGTTGTCATTACTTATTCAATCTCAACCAAACTTGACTGAAGAACTAAAGGTCACATGATGGAGGTTGAAGCGACTTCATTTCACTGCCTCCCCCCTCCCCGTTTTAACCATCCTCAAGCGACCTTTCCACCTTGGGTGACATCTGCGTTAAGGTGTATATTCGTGTTAAGATCGCTAATCATGGCATTTTCCCAAGGATGCTTCTAATAACAAAACTAATAACAATCCAGTACTCATGATAAAAGCACAATATTAATGTAATTACAAAACAATATTAGTCCTAATAATATCCCGTCTCCCCAATGGGTTTTTCCTCCTTGGGAAAATACCATGTTAATATGTATGCATAGCTTATCATGGCGTTTTGTGGGACACCGCGACCAATAGGAAGCCGATTCGATTTTGGTTTAGGTCTGGAACTGGATGTAGATCCAGCCTATCAGGTGGGATACAAAACGTAAACTGTTCAGCCTGGTGAAGGTATGCGCGCTACCGAGTGTTGTTCTCGTTACCCTCGCCAGAGGAGAAGGTATTGCATTTGGGTTTTCTGTTTTCTGTTTGTTTGTCTGTTTTTCTGTTTGTTTGTCTGCACAGAACTTTAGTGTTTTTCTCCACAACTGCTTGTCGGATTGAGACGAAATTTTCACCATAGATGCGACTACTCACGCACAATGTTTCATCGATAATTATGACATCATAGGTCACATGTTATTTCAGCCTTGTTGGAAAAATGGAAAAACCTTGGACATCTGTGTCATGATCATGGTTTGTTTTTGTGTTTGGATACTTTTGTGTACACGTAACACGACTGCACTGTCACAATGCTGTGGAACAGCAACAACTGGAAGGATAGGTTCCAAGATGGCTGATGAAACGAGCACCGCGAGCAATAGTGGTGATCAGGAATCACGCTGGTTTCTGTGTTTCTGTGTTTCTTGGTCTTGACGACGTGACATTGGCGCCGAGGCATCAAGTCATTCGATAAGATGGGTGACACGAGCGTCGTGAGTGTGCGATGGCGGGCTTGGCTTGAAGAGTTTGAATTGTATGCGGACACCAGAGGCCTGTATTTGGATGGTGTGTCACCAGGCCAAAGGGCACGGCTTTTAGCACTTTTATTGTTCAATGCTGGTGCAGCAGGGACAGAGACCTTCAAGATGCTTCACGAGACTGGAGAAAAAGAGAATTATGAAGAAGCGGTGAGGGCACTTGTTGTGTTGTAACGTCAGCCCACACGTCAGTCCTTCAGCTCAACCGTTTTAATGGCGTCTCTCACCTGCTCCACTCACTCGACAGCCCGCTGACGTCGCTCTCGGTTCCTCCTCATCAGTTCCCGTTCATCCCAATACCACAGCACTAAATGGTCATTACATTGAAAAGACTAGTACTACGTTTCAGCGCCATGTTTTCCATCAGATGATGCAGCCTGATGGGGGAGATTATATTTTGTCAGTCTGCAGATGATGCAGACTGACAAAATATAATGACAGGTAAGTCACGAAAACCCACAAAGAAGCTGCATCCGTACACCTCAACGGTGCCACTTCAGGTGCGGGATGTTTCACAGCAGAAGTGAGCGCCGGTGGAAGGAAGACGAGTGCGGAGTTTGTGGTTATTGAGGAAAAGGGGGAGCCAATGACGAGTAAAAAGACTGCGCGGGTGTTGGGTACATTACATGTTGCATTGGGAGTAAACTCGGTGATGTCCGAGGCAGATCTGAACCTTGAGTTTGTGCCATTTTCAGAGGGGTCGGAAAGCTACAAGGCTGTCAAGTTAAACTGACAATCGATCCTGAGGTTAAACCAGTTGCTCAGCCGGTTAGAAGAACGCCATTTGGGTTGCGGAGTAAAGTTGAAGCAAAGATCCAAGAACTTGTTGAAAAGGACATGATTGAGTCTGTGGAGGGACCG
>CM068953.1:205054456-205065413 GCA_035128595.1 Eptatretus atami
TTTTGCACGATTGACGTCAAATTCTTCTTCTTCGTTTGGTATGACATCACAATCACGCTGGGGACCTGAGTATGTGCCTTTCAAGGTTTGATATCGTTCTTCATCCGTTTCAGCTGTTTCCCAGGTGTTTCCAAGGTTTGAAAGCTGTTTTTTTCCCAAGGTTTAAATTAATTGTTCAAATTATTAATTAATCCCAAGGTTTGAATTTTCCCAAGGGAACAGCTGTTTCCCAAGGGTTTGAAAGCTGTTTTTTCCCAAGGTTTGAATGAATTGTTGTGCTTGGTAGACATTGGTAAACATCATCCGTATGATCGCCATAGTGATTTGGCACATGTTTTACGCCGGATGCCCTTCCTGACGCACCCTGGTCGCCACAGGGATATGATACACCTATTTAAACCGGGGTATACACCGGCCCAGTATACTGGTACTCATTTCGCCGACCTCGGAAGGATGACAGGCTGAGTCAACCCCTGGTGTATTAATTCCAGTGGCAACGGGGCTTGAACTCAGGACTCTTGGATCCCAAGCCGCTGCCCTAACCACTGCGCCAACACCAGGCTTATATACTGTATTATATATATATACTGTATATACGATATTTATATATACTGTATATACTGTATATACTGTATTATATATATTTTTATTACTGTATATACTATATTTATATATATTTTTATATACTGATAATACTGTATTTGTATATATATACACTGTATATACTGTATTTGTATGTACACACTGTATATACTGTATTTGATATATACATACTGTATATACTGTATTTATATATATATACATACTGTATATACTGTATTTATATATACATACTGTATATAATACTGCATATACTGTATTTATATATATACTGTATATACTGTATTATATATACATATACTGTACAAACTGCATTTATATATATACAGATACAGTATATACAGTATACATATATATTAAAATACAGTATATACAGTATGTATATATACTTATAATATTTATATATATATATATACTGTATATACTGTATATAATGCATATATATTTATATATAATCGTCCAATTTTTGAGTTCTTCCAAGCAGCACAAGAATGAAAGGCAATTCCTTTTTTTTTACATCTGAGTGTTTCACCTCAGGCTTCTGTTGCCTGCTTGTGCTGATGTCCTTGTACTTCACTCTCGGTTTCCATTGATTTGTATCATGTTTTTGTCCTGCAAATGATTTGTGATGTCGGTGCAAGCTGTTCCATGAGACTGTGATGGTCGGACAGTCTCGACCTCGAGATACGTGTATCCGCTAATGATCCGTCGAGCCTGGTGTGGAATCCCGACCCAGATATGAACTGTTCTGCCGGTGTTTCATAGGCCCTGCGATTTAGCGACGTGTGACGTCCGTCGGGTTAGCCCCGCCCACCTCCGGTCTTCGTGCACGCCATCGCCCATCCCCACTCCTCCGATATTTTCCAATCTCCGCCCACTAACCACGTGTCTTCCTGTCTCCGCCCACAAATGCGGTGTTTTCTTCTCTTCTTCCTTTTCGGTTTTTTTTTTCTTGACCCCGCCTTCCGTCTCGCTCCGCCATTTTCCCGACCCATCGTGATCGTTGTAGCTCTTGATCGCAATGACCGATTTCGCGTCTCTCGCTCCTCCGGTACCATCAGCGGTCAGGCTCCTGGTCCCATTAAGAGTGAGGCCTTCGCCGATGCCATCCAACGAGCTCGAATGGTGAGTGTCGTCGGTAATTCGTTCATCGAGCGAGACGCGCGGAACGCTCGACACGGCGGACATTTGGTTCAGGAGAAAGAAGTATTCGAGTCGCGGCCCAAACCTGTGTGACCGACGCCCATCGGCACCTTCGGTTATTGTCCGTTGTGGAACAGATAAACCTGTTATTGTTGGTCGGAAACGTTTGTTCGGTGAATGTGTCCATGTCCGCACTTGTCCCGCGTCCCGCGGCCTTGTTCTCTCGTGGCGCCACATTGAAGGACAAGCGGGAACGGGTTTTCTTCTTTTCTTCTTCTTCTTCAGGGCCATTTTGAATCGTTTCAGGTTTTTCCTCCTGATCTCGTTGTGTCTCCCTGTTCGAGTTCATCACACGGACTTCCCTTCCCCCCAATTATTTAATTATCGTGGATCTATGTGGATTTTGTATTTTTTGTTTTTAATCCGCTCTTCCTTGACTTGATCGCCCGGTTCACATGTACGAACTTTAATAACGTTTCCCATCGATTTCAACAAATCATCATCTTGTTCGTCCTTCGGAAACTCCATTTTGAGCCTCTGATTGTGACGGCGATTCCACCGCCATGAGGTCGTTTCCCGCCTCTTCGACGGCCAATCGTACATTGTTTGTTGGAATCGTTTTACCTTCGCCCCTCGTCCCTCGTCCCTCGTCACTCGTCACTCGTCACTCGTCCCTCCACCCTCGACCCTCGTCACTCGATCCTCGACACTCGACCCTCGTTCCTCGACCCTCGTCCCTCCACCCTCGCCCCTCGACTCTCGACCCTCGACGCTCGTCACTCGTCCCTCCACCCTCGACCCTCGTCACTCGATCCTCGACCCTCGACACTCGACCCTCGTTCCTCGACCCTCGTTCTCGACCCTCGTCCCTCACCCTCGCCCCTCGACTCTCGTCCCTCGACGCTCGTCCCTCGTCCCTCGTCCCTCGTCCCTCGACCATCGCCTCTCGACCATCGCCTCTCGTCCCTCGCCGCTCGTCCCTCGCCGCTCGCTCCTCATCCCTTGCCCTCGCCGCTCGCCCCTCGTCCCTCGTCCCTCGCCGCTCGTCCCTCAACGCTCGTTCCTCGACCCTCGCCTCTCGACCCTCGCCGCTCGACCCTCGCCGGCGACCCTCGCCCGGCGACCCTCCACCCTCGCCCGGCGACGCTCGTCCCTCGCCTGGCGACACTCCACCCTCGACCCTCGCCGGCGACCCTCGACCCTCGCCCGGCGACGCTCGTCCCTCGCCTGGCGACACGTGACCCTCGACCCTCGCCCGTCACCGCTCCACCCTCGACCCTCGCCCGGCGACACGTGACCCTCGACCCTCGCCCGTCACCGCTCCACCCTCGACCCTCGCCCGGCGACACGTGACCCTCGACACTCGCCCGGCGACACTCGTTCCTCGCCCGGCGACACTCGTTCTCGCCCGGCGACACTCTACCCTCGATCCTCGCCCGGCGACACTCTACCCTCGATCCTCGCCCGGCGACACTCTACCCTAGTTCCTCGCCCGGTGACACTCGACCCTAGTTCCTCGCCCCGCGACACTCGACCCTAGTTCCTCGCCCGGTGACACTCGACCCTAGTTCCTCACCCCGCGACACTCTACCCTAGTTCCTCGCCCGGTGACACTCGACCCTAGTTCCTCGCCCGGCGACACTCTACCCTAGTTCCTCGCCCGGTGACACTCGACCGAGTTCCTCGCCCGGCGACACTCTACCCTAGTTCCTCGCCGGTGACACTCGACCCTAGTTCCTCGCCCGGCGACACTCTACCCTAGTTCCTCGCCCGGTGACACTCGACCCTAGTTCCTCGCCCGGTGACACTCGACCCTAGTTCCTCGCCCCGCGACACTCACCCTAGTTCCTCGCCCGGTGACACCGACCCTAGGCCTCGCCCCGCGACACTCTACCCTAGTTCCTCGCCCGTGACACTCGACCCGAGTTCCTCGCCCGCGACACTCGACCCTAGTTCCTCGCCCGGTGACACTCGACGCTAGTCCTCGCCCCGCGACACTCGACCCTAGTTCCTCGCCCGGTGACACTCGACCCTAGTTCCTCGCCCGGCGACACTCTTCCCTAGTTCCTCGCCCGGTGACACTCGACCCTAGTTCCTCGCCCCGCGACACTCGCCCTAGTTCCTCGCCCCGCGACACTCGACCCTAGTTCCTCGCCCCGCGACACTCGACCCTAGTTCCTCGCCCGCGACACTCGACCCTAGTTCCTCGCCCCGCGACACTCGACCCTAGTTCCTCGCCCCGCGACACTCGACCCTAGTTCCTCGCCCGCGACACCGACCCTAGTTCCTCGCCCCCGACACTCGACCCTAGTCCTCGTCCCTCGTCCCTCGACCCTCGCGCCGGCGACCCTCTACACTCGTCCTCGACCCTCGCCCGGCGACCCTCGACACTCGTCCCTCGACACTCGTCCCTCGTCCCTCGACACTCGTCCCTCGCCCGGCGACCCTCAACACTCGTCCCTCGACTCTCGTCCCTCGACACTCGCCCGGCGACACTCGTCCCTCGACCCTCGCCCGGCGACCCTCAACACTCGTCCCTCGACTCTTGTCCCTCGACACTCGCCGCGACACTCGTTCCTCGACCCTCACCCGGCGACACTCGTTCCTCGACCCTCACCCGCGACACTCGTTCCTCGACCTCACCCGCGACACTCGTCCCTCGACCGGCGACCCTCGACCCTCGCCCGGCGACCCTCGACCCTCGATCCTCGCCCGGCGACACTCGACCCTCGCCCGGCGACACTTGATCCTTGCACGTCGCTGCTCGACCCTCGTTCCGCGCCCGCGACACTCGTCCCTCGACCCTCGCCCGGCGACACTCGACCCTCGCCGCGACACTCGACCTCGCCGGCGACACTCGACACTCGACCCTCGCCCGGCGACACTCGACCCTCGCCCGGCGCGACACTCGACCCTCGCCCGGCGACACTCGACCCTCGCCCGGCGACACTCGACCCTCGCCCGGCGACACTCGACCCTCGCCCGGCGACACTCGACCCTCGCCGGCGACCCTCGCCCGGCGACACTCGACCTCGCCCGGCGACACTCGACCTCCCCGACCCTCGCCCGGCGACCTCGACCCTCGCCCGGCGACCCTCACCGGCGACACTCGCCCTCGACCTCGCCCGCGACACTCGCCCTCGACCCTCGCCCGGCGACACTCGTCCCTCGACCCTCGCCCGGCGACACTCGTCCCTCGCCCGGCGACACTCGACCCTCGCCCGGCGACACTCGACCCTCGCCCGGCGACACTCGACCCTCGCCCGGCACACTCGACCCTCGCCAGCGGACACTCGACCCTCGCCCGCGACACCGACCCTCGCCCGGCGACACTCGACCCTCGCCCGGCGACACTCGACCCTCGCCCGGCGACACTCGACCCTCCCCGGCGACACTCGACCCCTCGCCCGCGCGACACTCGACCCTCGCCCGGCCGACACTCGACCCTCGCCGGCGACACTCGACCCTCGCCGGCGACACTCGACCCTCGCCCGGCGACCACTCGACCCTCGCCCGGCGACACTCGACCCTCGCCCGGCGACACTCGACCCTCGCCCGGCGACACTCGACCCTCGCCCGGCGACCCGACCCCGCCCGGCGACACTCGACCTCGCCCGCGACACTCGACCCTCGCCCGGCGACACTCGACCCTCGCCCGGCGACACTCGACCCTCGCCCGGCGACACTCGACCCTCGCCGGCGACACTCGACCCTCGCCCGGCGACACTCGGCCCTCGACCCTCGCCCGCGACACTCGTCCCTCGACCCTCGCCGGCGACACTCGTCCCTCGACCCTCGCCCGGCGACACTCGTCCCTCGACCTCGCCCGCGACACTCGTCCCTCGACCCTCGCCCGGCGACACTCGTCCCTCGACCCTCGCCCGGCGACACTCGTCCCTCGACCCTCGCCCGGCACACTCGTCCCTCGACCCTCGCCCGGCGACACTCGTCCCTACCCTCGCCCGCGACACTCGTCCCTCGACCCTCGCCCGGCAACACTCGTCCCTCGACCCTCGCCCGGCAACACTCTACTCTCGCCCCGTGACATTCGTTCCTCGACCTCGCCCGGCGACACTCGTCCCTCGAGCCTCGCCCGGCGACACTCTACCCTCTCGGCGCACTCGACCCTCGCCCGGCGACGCTCAACCCTCGCCGGCGACTCGACCCTCGCCCGGCGACACTCGTCCCTCGACCCTCGCCCGGCGACACTCGTCCCTCGACCCTCGCCCGGCGACACTCGTCCCTCGACCCTCGCCCGGCGACACTCGTCCCTCGACCCTCGCCCGCGCGACACTCGTCCCTCGACCCTCGCCCGCGACACTCGACCTCGATCCTCGCCCGGCGACACTCGACCCTCGCCGGCGACACTCGACCCTCGCCCGGCGACACTCGACCCTCGCCCGGCGACCCTCGCCGGCGACACTCGACCCTCGCCCGGCGACCCTCGCCCGCGACACTCGACCCTCGCCCGCGCGACCCTCGCCCGGCGACACTTGTCCCTCGACCCTCGCCCGGCGACACTCGTCCCTCACCTCGTCCCGGCGACACTCGTGCTCGACCCTCGCCCGGCGACACTCGTCCCTCGACCCTCGCCCGGCGACACTCGTCCCTCGCCCGCGACACTCGTCCCTCGACCCTCGCCCGGCGACACTCGTCCCTCGACCCTCGCCCGGCGACACTCGTCCTCGACCCTCGCCCGGCGACACTCGACCCTCGCCCGGCGACCCTCGCCCGGCGACACTCGACCCTCGCCCGGCGACCTCGCCCGGCGACACTAGTCCTCGACCCTCGCCCGGCGACACTCGTCCCTCGACCCTCGCCCGGCGACACTCGTGCCTCGACCCTCGCCCGGCGACACTCGTCCCTCGACCCTCGCCCGGCGACACTCGTCCCTCGCCCGGCGACACTCGTCCCTCGACCCTCGCCCGGCGACACTCGTCCCTCGACCCTCGCCCGGCGACACTCGTCCCTCGACCCTCGCCCGGCGACACTCGTCCCTCGACCCTCGCCCGGCGACACTCGTCCCTCGACCTCGCCCGGCGACACTCGTCCCTCGACCCTCGCCCGGCGACACTCGTCCCTCGACCCTCGCCCGGCGACACTCGTCCCTCGACCCTCCCGGCGACACTCGTCCCTCGACCTCGCCCGCGACACTCGTCCCTCGACCCTCGCCCGGCGACACTCGTTCCTCGACCCTCGCCCGGCGACACTCGTTCCTCGACCCTCGCCCGGCGACACTCATCACTCCCCCCCCCCCCCATCCATGAGGGAGGTGGTATGACAAGCAATTTTCTCCTGTACACGTAGAGTATAAGCGGTTTAACCACTGACCGTTTCGGAGGGGTTGGGTGTAACTATCTTTGTAAGGTTTGTAAACCGGTGAAACGGTCATGTCGGACCAATTCGTGTTTTTACGTTTATGAAATACATTTTACATCAGTAAAATTGATTTCATTTATTTTGCCGAAATGTATCACCAACTCCATAACTGAGTCCATCTTGTAATATGCTGCAATCCTCAGTTTTCATCAGATATGCTGTTCACTTTTCTGTTATATTGTGTGGTGTAACAGCACATCGTCCTACCTTCCTGTGGTGTATGAGCACGTCATGCAGGATCCTACCTTTGTTTATTCCTTTTCAGATTGCTGCCAAGATCGGAGTGGAGTCTGCAGCAGCTGCTGCTGCAAGCACAACCGCACCGGTCCCCCCTCCTGCAGGCACTGCTCCTCAACAGGATATTTTTGCGCAGAAGAGAACGTTGGAAGACGGTGGTAATGGTATGCCACTGATAGAGAAAAGTTGTTACTCCACACACGTGAAGCGAAAGGCGACGTTAAGCAATTGGTTCACTTCTGTCTGTGTTTGTAAACGTCAGTTTTTAATTGAGGAACAGCTTATTTTGATTGAAAGTTTTATATTTTAAACATGAATCGGAAAACGAACCTGCCATACTTTGTCTCTGAATTGGAAACTTGCTGTTTTTAAGGACGTTATAAAGGATACAAACAGGCACGAATTATAATTCATGTGACGTGGTATATAGGGTGATGTAATAAACACTGCGTCAACAGCGGTGCATTCTGGAATTTATTTATACGACTTTTAAAGTCTTTATTTTATTTAAATTTGAACACTGAACAACACAAATAATCTTCTTTGCACTTTCAAAACTCCTCCGTTTCACATACTTGGACATGTTCTGTCGGGTGATGGATAAGACTCTTTCATTAATGTTAAACTTCTGAAGTATTAACGATCTTTCAAAAAAAAAAAATCATTATTTAAAAACCTCAGTGTTGAGGGCCAAAATAAAGTCAAAAAAACAAACAACTTTGAGAAATAAGAGATGTGGTGAAGAATGAGGATAATGGCTGAATAAGATGGATACAGCCGTAAGCTCTCAATCACTGAGGTGGAAGGAAAAACAAACGTGCAAAAGAGGTTTGCTGAGGCAGGGTTGATTGGGGGTGGGGGGGTAGTTTTACCAGAGGGGGATTGTTGGTGGACTACCTGCTCCCTACGCATACCTGGGGGTGACAAAGCATTGATAGGGCAGTGGGTGGAAGACAGAGAGACCACTGATCTGTCTGTGATGAAGTGATAGACCCATAGACTCGGCTTCATCGCGGGAGATTCCAATAATCTTAAAGGCCGTGGTTTCCAGGACATCGAGCTGAGCAAGATGAGGCAGGTTAGCCAACCCAGAGGGGAGAGCATAATAGTCCAGGTGTGCCAAGGAAGGACTTTGTACGATGGAGGACGCTTGGTCGGCACCTGGCTTTGGAAGCCATCTTTGAAATGTGGTTAGCCCAAGGAAGATCATGGCTGATGGTGAGCCCCAGGAGTTTGAATGGCAACTTTCTCAAGGGCAGTGTCTCAAAGACTTAAAGTCTTTCGGAAGGTTTGCCAGACCGTACTTTCAGAGAGAGATGATTGAAGATGAAGTACTCCTGATTGAAAGATTTATTCCAAGTGTTTGGCCAGCTTGTGATGAAATCAAGGTAACTTTCTTGAGAATACCTTTCCTGGGTGTTATTTCTCTCCCCTTTTTAATTGTATTTATTTATTATTGTTATTATTTATTTTTCCCCACGTTCTTGGTGTGCTCTTCCAATATTCAGTCAAATGTGACTGCGCATGAAGCTGGATATTCATCGTGCCCAAGGATTGAAGAGTTAAGTTTTCTGCAGTAAATTGTGGACAAGTTAACCCGTAAATCCACCACGAAAAGCTTGTACTCCTTGACCATATTGAGCACATTGGCAAACTACGAGTTGTTACTTATTTTGATTTTGTGCAATATTGGCTTGATTCTTGCAGTTTTGTCAAGTCATTACATTCCTTTAAGGATTTGTCTCTTAGAAGCTGTTAACTCCATTTTGTACACATGTACAGTAAGTAAGTGGTTTGCTATTAAACGTATAACCTAGATAATGATGAGTTAACATTATTATTGCTGTTATTTATTTTATCTTTCTGTTCACAGATGCTCCAGATCGCAAAAAGTTTGCAGCACAGAATGATCGTAAGATTTTCTTTTTTCCTTTTCCTAAAGACACATTTGCGTAAGAATTATCCGTTACCTTTATAAGGGGGTGCGTGAAGGGGGAATCACTCTTGAACAGTGAGAAAGGTGTAGTTTAGTGTTCTCCGTGTTTCGGGTGGTTTAGCCATTTCGATGTGTTCAGGAGGGAAATGTTTTAAATGTGCATCATACAAAGGGTTTGTGCAGTATGATTTTTGAATCGGCTTTTTATTTTTATTTTTATTTTTTTGGACCAGATGCCAACCCTGCCTAAGCAAGTTTATTTATTTATTTTATTTAGTTGGACAAAAAAACCCAATTTTGGACCAGATGTGTTATCTCATATATTTAATAGCTAGGACTAAAGGGGCTTGCATGTGTAACCTTCTGTAATCTTTGGTTGAGGCCTTGTGAGAAAGAGAGGAGAAAGAGAAAGTCTTGAGAAGGAAGAAGAAGAAAATATATATATATATATATAATGCATAGAGAGAGGGTTGTGGGTTTGTGGCTGGATTGGTGACCATTTCGTCAACCACCCTCGGAGAATAAAGCCTTACCTGGTTTTTGTTCCACTCCCAGTCCATGCTTAAGTCTCGTGTGCGTGCTTTAACTTTTATTATCATTCTAAATTATATATTGTAAATATGTGTTCCCCCTCCCCACCTCTAATCCTGCTGTTGTACCCCACTATCATGTTGAATTATCCCCCGTTATTTGTGGAAGGCAATAAACTTCGTTAAATCAGAACTAAGGATCCCGTGTACTTTTAGTGGTCCCCGCACACGCGCCGTCACCATAAGTTCAACACAGTCCAAGGGAATAAAAAACCAATTTGTCCAGTGGTCGGTGTTGATCGACTGCTGGACACGACGGGTCCAGTGGTCGGTGTAAGTTTAATTGGAAGACGAATTTCCATAAGAATTATCATGACACACATTTCCCTTTTGTTTCTCTTTGTTAATTTATGAGATGTATGCTAATATGTCCTCCTTTTTTGCCAGCTATAGGTGCTCAATTAGCAGCCATGATGCAGCAACAAAGGTAAGGAAACTAGTTTTATCAGTAAACTCTTAAGCAGCAAGTAAAGAACAAGTTTACCAACCCTGCATAACTTTAACTTATCATAATCAAAACTATTTCACACCCCTGGCCTGAAATTGAAAGGGGCACGGTGCGTGTCTAATTCTGAAGGCATACTTGTGAGTGTTGATTTTAAGTCATGCCTGACATGCACAAATTTATTTTGAGTGCACAATGAGCTCCAGATACGTGTCACTGATTGGTTCGAGGATGTAAGCCAAAATATCAAATCACCAACTGTTCACCCAGTTTGGAAAGAAATATTTATTTGGGATACTTCCCTGATGTTCATGGGGCAAGGCCTGTTTCAGAGTTGCAGGATGCTTTTTGTATGGGTGGTGCGCAGTTGGCTAAGGGAGGGGAGAGTGGGGCACTGTTGGCTGAGGGAGGTGCGGGTGGGGCGCAGTTGGCTAAGGGAGGTGCGGGTGGGGTGGGGTTTGTATTTTTTCTGGATTATATGTTGTGTGGATAGCTTGTTTCATTGTTTTTGTGAAACCCTTCGTTTGCAGTCGTCATTTTCTTTTTATTGTAGATCACAAGTTACAGAAGACTTCAAAGTACCAGATCGAATGGTTGGATTGAGTGAGTGCAGTGCATTACTTAAAA
>CM068953.1:205071365-205086928 GCA_035128595.1 Eptatretus atami
AGGAGAGATGCCCTCGTCCTCGTCCCTCGTCCTCTCCTCTCCCTCGACCCTCGTCACTCGTCCTCCACCCTCGTCACTCATCCTCCACCCTCGACCCTCGTCACTCCGATCCTGAACCTCGACAAACTCGAGCCCTCGTTTCTCGACCCTCAGTCCTCCACCTCGGCCCCTCGACTCTCGTCCCTCGACGTCGTCCTCGTTACCTCGTCGCCTCGTCCTGCGACATCGCCTCTCGAACCATCGCCTCTCGTCCCTCGCCGCTCGTCCCTGCGCGCTCGCTTCCTCATACCTTGCCCCTCGCCGCCGCGCTCTCGTCCCTCGCCGCCTCGTCCCTCAACGCTGCAGTTCCTGACCCTCGCCTCTCGACCCTCGCCGCTCGACCCTCGCCCGGCGACCCTCGCCCGGCGACCTCGCCGGCGACCGCTCGACACTCGCCCGGCGACGCTCGTCCCTCGCCTGGCGACACTCCACCCTCGACCCTCGCCGGCGACCCTGACCCTCGCCCGCGACGCCGTCCCTCGCCTGGCCGACACTCCACCCTCGACCCTCGCCCGGCGACACGTGGACCCTCGACACCTCGCCCGGCGACACTCGTTCCTCGCCCGGGACATCGTTCTCGCCCGTCACGCTCCACCTCGACACCTCGCCCAGGCGACACGTGACCCTCGACATCGCTCCGGCGACACTCGTTCCTCGCCCGGCGACACTCGTTCCTCGCCCGGCGACACTGCTACCTCGATCCTCGCCCGGCGACACTCTCCCTCGATCCTCGCGCCGCGACACTCTACCCTAGTTCTCGCCCGGTGACACTCGACCCTTAGTTTTCCTCGCCCCGCGACACTCCGACGCCTAGTTCCTCGCCCGGTGACACTCGAACCCTAGTTCCTCGCCCCGCGACACTCTACCCTAGTTTCCTCGCCCGGTGACACTCGACCCTAGTTCTCGCCGCGGCGACACTCGACCCGAGTTCCTCCCGCCGGCGACACCTCTACCCTAGTTCCTCGCCCGGTGACACTCGACCCTAGTTCCTCGCCCGGCGACACTCCTAACCCTAGTTCCTCCGCCCGGTTGGACACTCGACCCTAGTTCTCGCCCGGTGACACTCGACCTAGTTCCTCGCCCCGCCGACACTCGACCCTAGTTCCTCGCCCGGTGACACTCGACCCTAGTTCCTCGCCCCGCGACACTCTACCCTAGTTCCTCGCCCGGTGACACTCGACCCTGAGTTCCTCGCCGGGCGACACTCTTCCCTAGTTCCTCGCCCGGTGACACTCGAAACCTAGTTCCTCGCCCCGCGACAAGTCTCGACCCAGTTCCTCGTCCCGCGACATCGACCCTAGTTCTCCCCCGCGACACTCGACCCTAAGTTCCTCGCCCCGCGACACTCGACCCTAGTTCCTCGCCCCGCGACACTCGACCCTATTCCTCGCCCCGCGACACCTCGACCTAGTTCCTCGCCCGCGACACTCCGAGAGACCTAGTTCATCGCCCCGCTGACATCGACCCTATTTCTCGCCCCGCGCCAGCTCGACCCTAAGTTCCTTCGCCCCGCGACACTTTCGACCCTAGTTCCTCGTCCTCGTCCTCGACCCTCGCCGGCGACGCCTCTAACACTCGTCCCTCGAACCTCGCCCCGGCGACCTCGACACTCGTCCCTCGAACACTCGTCCTCGACACTCGTCCTCGTCCCTCGCACACTCGTCCTCGCCCGGCGAACCCTCAACACTCGTGCCCTCGACTCTCGTCTCGACACTCGCACCGGCGACACTCGTCTCGATCCTAGCGCCCGGGCGACCCTCAAACACTCGTCCTCGACTCTTGTCCCTTCGACACTCGCCCGGCGACACTCTCGTTCCTCGACCCTCACCCGGCGACACTCGTTCCTACGCCCTCAACCCGCGACACTCGTTCCTCGAACTCACCCGCGACACTTCCTCGACGGCGACCCTCGACCCTTCGCCCGGCGACCTCGACCTCGATCCTCGCCCCAGGCGAACTCGACCCTCGCCCGGCGACACTTGATCCTTGCACGTCGCTGCTCGACCTCGTTCCTCGCCCCGCGACCTCCCGTCCTCGACCCTCGCCCGGCGACACTCGACCCTCGCCGCGACACTCGACCCTCAGCCCGGCGACACTCGACCCTCGCCCGGCACACTCGAACCCTCGCCGGCACCCCTCGCCCGGGGCGACACTCGACCCCGCCCGGCGGACAACTCGACGCCTCGCCCGGCGACCCTCGCCCGGCGACCACTCGACCCTCGCCCGGCGACACCGACCCTCGCCCGGCGACACTCGTCCCTAGCCCTCGCCCGGCGACACTTGTCCCTCGACCCTCGCCCGCGACACTCGTCCCTCGACCTCGCCCGGCGACAACTCGTCCTCGACCCTCGCCCGGCGACACTCTCCCCTCGACCCTCGCCGGCGACACTCGTCCCTCGACCCTCGCCCGGCGACACTACGTCCCTCGCCCCGGCGACATCTCGACCGCTCGCCCGGCGACACTTCGATCCCTCGCCCGGCGACACTCGACCCTCGCCGCGGCCGACACTCACCCCTCGCCCGGCGACACCGACCCTCGCCCGGCGACACTCGACCCCTCGCCCGGGACACTCGACCTCGCCCGGCGACACTCGACCTCGGCCGGCGACAACTCGACCCTCGCCCGGCGACACTTCCCGACCTCGCCCGGGCGACACTCGGACCCTCGCCCAGGCGACAACTCGACCCTTCCCCGGCGACACTCGACCCTCGCCGCGACACTCGTCCCTCGACCCTCGCCGGCGACACTCGTCCTCGACCCTCGCCCGGCGACACTCGTCCTCGACCCTCGCCCGGCCACTCGGTCCCTCGACCCTCGCCCGGCAACACTTACTATCGCCCGTGACATTCGTTCCTCGAGCCTCCGCCCGCGACACTCGTCCCTCGAGCCTCGCAACGGCGACACTCTACCTCTCCGGCGCACTCGACCCTGCGCCGGCGACGCTCAACCCTCGCCCGGCGACACGACCCCGCCGGCGACACTCGTCCCTGACCCTCGGCCCGGACACTCGTCCCTCGACCTCGCCCGGCGACACTCTCCCTCGACCCTGCCCGCGACACTTCGTCCCTCGACCCCCCCCTCGCCCGGAACCCACTCGACCCTCGACCCTCGCCCCGGCGACACTCGACCTCGCCGCGACACTCGACCCCTCGCCCGGCACACTCGACCTTCGCCGGCGCGCTCGATCCTGCCCGGCGACTCGACCCTCGGCCCCCGGCGAACTCCTCGACTCGCCCGGCGACCCTCGCCCGCGACACTCGACCTCCGCCGGCGACCCTCGCCCCCGGCGACACTAGTTCCTCGAACCCTCGCCCGCGACATCTCGTCCCTCGACCCTCCCCGCGACACTCGTCCTCGACCCTCGCCCGGCGACACTCGTCCCTCGACCCTCCGCCCGCGACACTCGTCCTCGACCCTCGCCCGGCGACACTCGTCCTCCTCGACCCTCGCCCGGCGACACTCGTCCCTCGACCTCGCCCGCGACACTCCGTCCCTCGACCCTCGCCGGCGACACTCGGTCCTCGACCCTCGCCCGGCGACACTCGTCCTCGACCCTCGCTCCGGCGACACTCGTCCCTCGAACCTCGCGCCGGCCGACACTCGTCCCTCGACCCTCGCCCGGCGACACTCTTCCCATCGACCCTCGCGGCGACCACTCGTCCTGACCCTCGCCGCACACTTCCCGCCGGCGACACTACTCGGGTTCCTCGACCCTCGCCCGGCGACCCTCGTTCCTGCGACCTCGCCCGGCGACACCATCACTCCCCCCCCCCATCCCATGAGGGAGGTGGTATGACAAGCATTTTCTCCTGTACAACGTAGAGTATAAGCGTTTACCACTGACGTTTCGGAGGGTTGGGTGTAACTATCTTTGTAAGGTTGTAAACCTGAAAACGGTCATGTCGGACCAATTCGTGTTTTAACGTTTATAAAATACATTTTACATCAAGTAAAATTGATTTCATTTATTTTGCCGAAATGTTATCACCAACTCCATAACTGAGTCCATCGTTGTAATATGCTGCAATCCTCAGTTTCATCAGATATGCTGTTCACTTTTCGTTATATTGTGTGGTGTAACAGCACATCGTCCTACCTTCCTGTGGTGTATGAGCACGTCATGCAGGATCCTACCTTTGTTTATTCTTTTCAGATTGGCTGCCAAGATCGAGTGGAGTCTGCAGCAGCTGCTGCTGCAAGCACAACCGCACCGGTCCCCCCTTCCTGCAGGACTGCCTCCCAACAGGATATTTTTTGCGAGAAGAGAACGTTGGAAAGACGGTGGTAAATGGTATGCCACTGATAGAGAAAAGTTGTTAACTTTCCACACACGCGAAGCGAAAGGCGACGTTAAGCAATTGGTTCACGTCTGTCTGTGTTGTAAACGTCAAGTTTTTAAATTGAGGAACAGTTATTTTGATTGACAAGTTTTCAATATTTTAAAACATGATCGGGAAAACGAAACCTGCATACTTTTGTCTCTGAATTGGACTTGCTGTTTTTAAGGACGTTATAAAAAGGAACAAACAGGCACGAAATATAATTCATGTACGTGGTAATATAGGGTGATGTAATAACACTGCGTCAACAGCGGTCAATTCTGGAATTTATTTATTAACGACTTTTTAAAGTCCTTTTAATTTTATTTAAATTTGAACACTGAAAAACACAAATAATCTTCTTTGCACTTTCAAAACTCCTCCTTTCACATACTTGGAACATTCTGTCGGTGATGGATAAGACTCTTTCATTAATGTTAAACTTCTGAAGTATTAACGATCTTTCAAAAAAAAAAATCATTATTAAAACCTCATGTTGAGGGCAAAATAAAAGTCAAAAAAACAAACAACTTGAGAAATAAGAGATGTGGTAAGAAAATGAGGATAATGCTGAAAATAAGATGGATACAGCCGTAAGCTCTCAATCACTGAGGTGGAAGGAAAAACAAAACGTGCAAAAAGAAGGTTTTGCTGAGGCAGGGTGAATTGGGGGTGGGGGGGTAGTTTTACCAGAGGGGGATGTTGGTGGACTACCTGCTCCCTACGCATACCTGGGGTGACAAAGCAATTGGATAGGGCCAGTGGGTGGAAGACAGAGAGACCACTGATCTTCTGTGATGAAGTGGATAGAACCATAGACTCGGCTTCTCGCGGAGATTCAATAACTTAAAGCCCCGTGGTGTTTCCAGGAAATCGAGCTGAGCAAGATGAGGCAGGTTAGCCACCCAGAGGGGAGAGCCATAATAGTCCAGGTGTGCCAAGGAAGGACTTTGTACGATGGAGGACGCTTGGTCGGGCACCCCTGGCTTGGAAGCCATACTTTGATGTGGTTAGCCCAAGGAAAGATCATGGCTGATTGGTGAGCCCAGGAGTTTGAATGGCAACTTTCTCAAGGGCAGTCTCAAAGACTAAAGTCTTTCGGAAGGTTTGCCAAGACCGGTACTTCAGAGAGCGATGATTGAAGATTGAAAGTACTCCTGATTGAAAGATTATTCCAAGTGTTTGGCCAATGCTTGTGGATGAAATCAAGGTAAACTTCTTGAGAATACCTGTCCTGGGTGTTATTTCTTCTCCCCTTTTATTGTATTTATTTATTATTGTTATTTTATTTTCGCCCACGTTCCTTGGTGTGGGGCTCTTCCAATATTCAGTCAAAGTGACTGCGCATGAGCTGATATCATCGTGCCCAAGGATTGAAGAGTTAAAGTTTCTGCAGTAAATTGGTGGACAAGGTTAACGCCGTAATCCACCACGAAAAGCTTGTACTTCTTGACCATATTGAGCACAATTGGCAAACTCGATTGTTACTTATTTTGATTTGTGCAATATTGGCTTGATTCTTGCAGTTTTGTCCAGTCAATTACATTCCTTTAAGGATTTTGGTCTCTTAGAAAGCTTTAACTCCATTTGTAAACATGTACAGTAAAGTAAGTGGTTTTGTTATTAAACGTATAACCTAGATAAATGAATGAGTTAACGAATTATATGTGCTGTTTATTTAATTTTTATCTTTCTGTTACAGATGCTCCAGATCGCAAAAAGTTTGCAGCACAGAAATGATCGTAAAGATTTTCTTTCTTTCCTTTTCCTAAAGACACATTTGCCGTAAGAATTATCCGTTACCCGTTTATAAGGGGTGCGTGAAGGGGAATCACTCTGAACAGTGAGAAAGGTGGTAGTTTAGTGTTCCTCCGTGTTTCGGGTGGTTTAGGCATTTCGATGTGTTCAGGAGGGAAATGTTTTAGAAATGTGCAATCATACAAAAGGGTTGGTGCAGTATGATTTTTGAATCGGCTTTTTATTTTATTTTTATGGACCAGATGCCAACCCTGCCTAGCAGTTTATTTATTTATTTTATTTAGTTGGACAAAAAAACCCAATTTTTGGGACCAGAAAAAAAAAAAAAAAATTTTGGGTTTTTTTTTTTTGGGTTTCTTCATAAATAAATTTTTTTAAAATAGCCCTAGGGGACCCTAAGGGGTCTTGCATGTGTACCTTCTGTAATCTTGGTTGAGGCCTTTGTGAGAAAGAGAGGGAAAGAGAAGTCTTGAAAGAAGGAAGAAGAAGAAAATATATATATATATATAAATACATGCATAGAGAGAGGGTTGTTGGGTTTGTGGCTGGATTGGTGACCCATTTCGTCAACCACCCTCGAGAATAAAAGCCTTAACCCTGGTTTTTGTTCCACTCCCGTCCATGCTTTAAGTCTCGTGTGCGTGCTTTAAACTTTTATTATCATTCTAAATTATATATGTAATATGTGTTCCCCTCCCCACCTCTAATCCTGCGTTTGTACCCACACTTCATGTTGAATTATCCCCCGTTATTTGTGGAAGGCAATAAACTTCGTTAAATCAGAACTAAGGATCTCCGTGTACTTTTAGTGGTCCCCCACACGCGCCGTTCACCATAAGTTCAACACAGTCCTAGGGAATCAAAAAACCAATTGTCCAGTGGTCGGTGTATCACTGCTGGACCACGACGGGTCCAGTGGTCGGTGTAAGTTTAATTGGAAGACGAATTTCCAAATAAGAATTATCATGACACCATTTCCCTTTTGTTCTCTTTGTTAATTTTGAGATGTATGCTAATATGTCCTCTCTTTTTTGCCAAGCTTATAAGGTGCTATTAGCAGCCATGATGCAGCCAACAAGGGTAAGGAAACTAGTTTTATCAGTCCAACTCCTAAAGCCAGCAAGTAAAGAACAAGTTTACCAAACCCTGCATAACTTTAACTTATCATAATCAAAACTATTTCACACCCTGGCCTGAAATTGAAAGGGCACGGTGCGGTATAAATCTGAAGGGCATACTTTGTGAGTGTGATTTTAAGATTCATGCCTGACATGCACAAATTTATTTTGGAGTGCACAATGAGCTTCAGATACGGTCATGATTGGTTCGAGGATGTAAGCCAAATATCAAATCACCAACTGTCACCCAGTTTGGAAGAAATATTTATTTGGGATACTTTCCCTATGTTCATGGGGCAGGCCTTTTCAGAGTTGCAGGATGCTTTTTGTATGGGTGGGTGCGCAGTTGGCTAAGGGAGGGGAGAAGGTGGGGCACTGTGGCTGAGGGAGGTGGCGGGTGGGGGGCGATTGGCCTAAGGAGGTGCGGGTGGGGTGGGGTTTGTATTTTTTTCTGGATTATATGTTGTGTGGATAGCTTGTTTCATTGTTTTTGGAAAAACCCTTCGTTTGCAGTCGTCATTTTCTTTTTATTGTAGATCACAAGTTACAGAAGACTTCAAAGTAACCCCAGAATCGAATGGTTTGATGAGTGGAGTCAGTGCAATTAACTTAAAAAAAAAAAAAAATTCTTTACTTTTGTTTTTCTTGTGCTCATTATTTACAAATGATTGGATATGTCGATTTGTGTTAAGGGCTTTTCATTGTTTTGGTTGCAGAGGATTTTTTCTCTTTTAGATTTGCAGGTTTATGTTTAATCAAGTTTTTTGATTTGGTACTAGAGCAGACATAAATGCCTATAGTGCAGTTTTAGTGAGAGCACATGAGGTTGAAAAGTTAGGCATACATTTGCTTCTGTGCAATAATGTGCTGAGCGCGAAAGTTAACCAGGGCACTTTGGTCAAAATGACTTTTTTTCTCCCTCTTTTGATGGGCAGGAGGTCTATGTGTTAGGGCCTGTGTACTGCTGTGACTAAGCGTTCTTCTGCTTTGTAGTCATTGGGCCGTGGTGAAGAGCAGAATCAAGCAAGCTGCAGTCAGACTCTTGCTGCAAGATCAAATTGCTCCTGGTAAGACTGCAAATCTTTGCTTGTGCTTGGCGAAAGAGGTGGTTATACCAAATTTTATACTCTTGCAAATTTCACGGTTTGAACTGCGTGTCTAAACCCCTGTGGTTTTGATCTGCAGATAGTGGTGGGAAGCCGAAAGACCTTGCACACTCACTGGAACCCAGAGGTCTATTCGGTAAGACTCTTTCAGAAAGGTAAATGGCTTTCACAGCAGCAAATATCATGAAATGGTTTGAACTAATGTCAAATAAGTTGATTGTCAACGTCACATTCATTCCTAAATGTAAACCAATAAATGCATTTGCTGTGTTGAGTACCCCAACAAGCTTATAGGTGAATAAATAATTCGCAAGTGACTGTGGGCGTGGGTTCTATTCTAACATTTTTAAAATACAAGTTGAGGCGAGGGGAGAGGCGGCTCATTTTGAGCAGGGCTGGGGGCCATTTGGAGGCGTGGGCCCATTTGGAGCATGGCCATTGAGGCGTGGGCACGACGGAGGTGGGGACCATCGGAGGGTGGGCAGACGGGCGGGGGCCCATTTTGAGGCGTGGGCAGATGGAGGGGGCATTTGGAGCCGTGGGCCATTTGAAGGCGTGGGCAGACAGGAAGGCGGGGACCATTCGGAGGGGTGGGCAGACGGACGGGGGCGGGGGCCATTCGTATGGCTTGGGCGGGGGTGCATTCTTTGGCGGTTGGCGTGTCTGGGGGCCATTCGTTGGCGTGGGCGGGGGGGGGCAATTCGGAGGCAAGGTCTGGGGGCATTTTTGGAAGGCGAGGGTGGGGGCATTTTGAGGCGTGGGCCCGACACGTATGTTAATGAAGTCTAATGTGGGCGGAGGCATATATGGTGGTGCTATGTTCAAGAGTGCCCTTTTTAGTCATCTCTAACGAGATGACCTAATAAAACCAGTCCTCGATGTCCGTACGTACATAACCCATTTTTTTCTTTCTCCGATTTTCTTGATATTTGGGTATGTGGGTAGATGTCAATGAGTGGAATGCGCGACGGTGACTTTTGAACACGAATCGAAAGGGTCAAGGTCAAGGCCACTCCAAAGTTGCGAATAGTCCATTTTTTCAAAATCTATCCCCCTCCTCCTTTTGTGATCGAATCTTCGAAATTTCTTTCTCGATTCTATAATATGGAACAATAATCTAATTTGGTCAGGCCGGTTTTTTTTTAATTTGTCCTGTTATCGAGTCACCGTGTCTTCAAATTTGGAAAAATCGTCGATGTGATACGGTCAAAACAAAATTTCGCCCGTCTTGATGAAACTTGGTATGTAAGGTAGGGGTTCGGATGAGTGCTAGCACGGCGGTATGACTATTGACACGATTGAAGTCAAGTCAAGGCCACTCCAAGTTGCGAAACCGTCCATTTTCAAAATCTATCTCTCCGCCGTTTTGTGACCGATCTTCGAAATTTCTTCGGATCTGATAATATGGAACAATGTCTAAATTTGGTCAGGCCGGTTTTTTTAAAAATTTTGTTCCTGGTTATCGAGTCACGTGTCTTCCAAAGTTGAAAAATCGTCGATGTGACGGTCAAAAAATTTCTCCCGATCTTTGATGAAACTTGGTATGTAGGAAGTGGGTCATGAGTGATGCACGACGGTATGGCTTTAGAACCTGATGAGGTCAATGGTCAAGGTCCACCGATGCTGTAAACTTGGTGAATCATCCATTGTTCAAAATATCATCCGCCAATTTTAATGACTCAGAAATGCGTTTGATTCCTGAGGTCTGGTTCTATCCTTTTGAAAGACATTGATATAAATGTTCCAAATCAACATTTCAAAATTATCTCCGGATAACTCAGAATTGTAGTTTGATTTCTGAGGTTTCTTAATCCTTGTTTTACTCCCGGACTTTTCGTCTGTACGGTTGAAACCAAAAGACAAGACGACATCGAAGCCATTCTAAGCCGAATGAGAGATCCACATCTACAGAGCTTTCAGAGGGTGACCGTCAACCCCCAACCGGGGTAATTTTATATTTTTTGGGATTTGACTCCGGTTAATTCCACAGGGGGTGGAGACTCAGGGTCACAGGGTCCAAAGGCCAGATGACCAAATCGTCTGAAAGCCACACTCAACGAACCACTCTCTATGCAACTCTTTGCCTCGTGACATGGTGTCACGAAACAGCACGCAAACGTTAAAAAGCCGTCGTGTTTTTGTGGCTTCACACAGCCAGCTTGTTTAAGTAGCATTAGAAAAGATCATTGTTTTGGATTGGGGTGAACAAGCCCAGCTTGGGTTTCCCCCCTTTTGAAGAAAAATGTTTAGGGGATTTCGAAGGATGAGATGAAAGAGGATGTGTAAGTTAACTTCCATTGTGGAGCCGTTGAAGCTGGAAATCAGCTTTTTTGATGACCTTGTTAATCTTACTTTTCTCCAAACAGCTTCTTGTACTGTGACTCTTATTTTAATATGTGCTGTTTTTGACATAGGATTGTAGAATGATAGTAAGTTGAATTGCAGGGAGGTCAAGTGTCGTACTAAATTAAATCAAGATAGATGTAACACACTTGTAATATCCATATTTTAAATTGGATTGATTGATTGATTACCAGAAGCCAAGCGTCTTATGGGAGGAGATAATCCACCGGGCACGAAGATGCACGCGCTGCGTTGGGTGAGCCACACCGGTACTCATGCAGGGATTATGGTGCGGCAAAACAAGGTCGGCTTTGGTCATCGGCAAGGGAGGAAGAAACCAATCAGCAGCTACAGGTGCCAGCTTGAAATGTGATGGGGGAAGTAAAGAAATGGGTAGTTGAGGAACTTTATTTGAATCGCGTGAGGCCTCGTCACTCTATTTGAAATGTGTGAGGCCTGTCACTCTCTATTGAAAGTGTGTGAGGCTCTCGTCACTCGATGTGATGTGCGTGAGGCCTCGCCTCGATGTGGGATGTGCGTGAGGCCTCGCCATCTCTATTTGAAAGTGTGTGAGGCCTCGTCACTCTATGTGAATGCGCGTGAGGCCTCGTCACTTTATTATGAAATTTTGAAGACTCGTTTGCTTCCTTTAATTACGCCGGTTTTTTTATTTTTTGCTTTATTTTTTTATTATCCCTCTGAGCGATTGCATTAATGTTTTCGTGTTGTCCGTCCATGGGCGTCCATCATAGGTTTTCGTTACAGTGATAACTTAGAACCGGCTTGAAAGGGATCCTTAAAGTCAAACCTGGTACAATTAATGTATAATGATGTAGAGAATAACTGATTAGATTATGTGGTCCAAGAGGTCAAAAGTCAGAGGTCCCGCTTTGGTAAAATTCCTTTAAATACTGCCCTTCGTGAACCAGTGATAGGATTTTGATCAAACTTGTTTTTTGTTATGATGCAAAGATGACTAATTAAGATTTTGAGTCAAATGTCAGAGTCATCAAGTAAAAATGAATACTTAGAGAACGCGATGGGATTTACATCAAAACTTGGTACAAGTATGGTTTGTATCTTGATTGCAATGATTGTATGAGGCATATCTCGTGATGTTGAAGAGTGCCTTTTGATTTACAACTGTTTGGCTGTGACTCAAAATTTGTTAACTGGTACATCCAGAGGGAGTTATGCCTATGTATCATTTTTGACAACGTATGTGTCCTGAGATAATTGAAATGTCCGAGCATTCTTATGGCAAAAAAAAAAGACAAACATTGTTTCCGATTTGCATGGCCAAAAAAAATTGGGTAGGAGGTAGGGAATTTTTTTTGCATGAATACATTCATATAACTCGATTAAAAATGTTTTATTTTCCTTTGGTGGTAGTGGTGGTGATTGTGTAGTGTGGTAGTGGTGTGGGGTGGTAATGGTGGTGGTAGTGGGTGGTGATGGGGGGGTGGTGGTGGGCAACTCCGACTTGGCTAAAATGGCACTTTATTCTGTCTTGAATTCTCCTACATATTTAACAGTGCATGCAATGCTGAAAATATGTGCATTGTTTTTAATATATATATATAATATATATATATATATAATATATATATATATATATAAAAAGTTAAAACAGCAAGTCTGTGCATTTTTTTGCAAGTCTAATTGCCACCACCCACTACCAGCCAACACACCACCAAATCACCACTGTACCACCACCGTCACCATCATCAACCACCGTCACCGATCATCACCACCGTACCACCATCACCATCGTCACCAACTGTCACCAATCGTCCACCATCATCACCACTGTAACGCATCATCACCACCTCACCACTGTCACATCGTCAGCACCGCACCACCATCAACCACCACCGGTCACCACCGTCAACCACCATCACTCACCACAATAGGTGAAACTAACCATGAAAAGACCGATCCACAAAGCAGTCCTTGTGCGCGTTTGACTCTGGCCGCCGCATTTTGAAAACTCTCATGACGTAACAACGCGGGATTAAAAAATGGCGGCGCCGAGTCCACCCTGTCCAACCCCTCGTACGGGTCACTTAAACCGCCCTGGGTCGGTACGGAACCGCGAACACTCCCCCTCTTTTTTGGTTTGGCCTACCTCGCTTTTTCTGTTGGCCCTCACTCCCCTACCCCCTAACCCGTGTGGAACTCCGCATTCTTTGGCCTTCAACCTCGTTGGTTCCTTTTCACTGCTTCCGTTGCCCCACGCACCCCAACGTTTTCAGTCCTCCGTGGACGGATCTCTCCTCTTTACTCACCGTTGTTGTTCTTCATCTCCTCTTGTGGCTTTTTTGGTTCACCAGCCTACAGTTGTTTCATCGACCTTCCCCTGAACTGTGCCATATCATTCATGGCGCCGCTTCAACGACCATTCCGCGGCAAACGACGGATCTCATGTACGACGATCTGGCAGCATATGAAAAAAAAAAAAATGAAAAAAAAATGTAACTTGAATTCCTATCCGCCGAGTTGGAGCTTTCGTATAAAATAGCCATACAATATGTACACTGTACAGTAACATAATACTCTAATATAATAAACGACAGTGTGGCCCTGTTTAGAAGAGGGCATCGTTGAGGTCCAATAAAATGTCAACGCGCATAAAAACACAGGATCGTCTAAAATCGGGACAAGGAAATCGCTTCCAAAAAAAACTGGGAACATGTTTTGGCACTTTACTTGCTGCAATAAATTAGCCTTTGAAATGGGGAAGAATGTCCGTGAATAAACGTTGTTCTTTAGATCGACATTAAAACATCAGATTTGTTTTTAGTGAAGCTTTTTATGTTGTTTAAAACAATCGCACTGTTCGAAATATATATCACAATGACAGGTGCTCGTTTCTTCATTTGGAATTATAACATCGATGCAATGATTCATATTTATAAAATCCAAACGTAATTTTCACCTATCTATATCGATGCGAAGAAGGAGATTGTAAGCTGCTGCTAAACATACACCGAATGGCCGTCATTAACATCACAAGGTAAATCTAACTTGTCTTCCGTCTCCTTTGGATGTGTTTACAATTGCCGACAGTATTCAGTACAGTAACATGCTGTACAGTTTGTATCCGAGGAGCAATAGGCTACACCATATAGCCTAGGTGTCTATAGGTTTGTGTAAGTACGATGTTCGAAAACGAAAAAAAAAAAATGAATGTTCGCACGACGACGACGTCGTTAACGAGCATTTCTCAGAACGTAACCCCGTCGTTAAGTGGGCATGACTGTATAATGTAAAAATACCCTGCACAGAAGTACCATCTCCGATTTGGAAAATCCTCCTAGAAAAAAGATTATGATGTCAAAAATATCTCCGCTAATGGAAATCGCCGAAAAATTATCTCCGAAACTAGGCAAGCTGTTTGAATTTTGTTTGCGGGAATCAAGCCGGGCATTAGCACAGATAATTTATCGCAAACCTGATACATCACAATGATGTCAATATTCGTTTTATGACGTCATAATTAAGAGGAACGAGGATCTTAGCTCATTTGACTTGTTTTTCTTCTTTTATTAATTTAAAATAAAGGTTGTCTTCTGTGTAATATAACAAGGAAAAAAAGAAGTAAAAACAGAGGATGACATCGTCACAAAAGCAACGAAACAAGGTGGGAATGACACACATCCTCTTATGGATTACCATCACGACATCTTTTGACATTTTACTTTTGTTGTGGAATTGTGATGGAACAACGTCAAAAGATATGGTGATGGTAATCCAGAAGAGGATTGTGGTGTCGTATTTTTGCATCGTCATGTGGTTTCATTCTTTGTTGTTGTTGTACTTCATTATATTACATTCCGTTTTAATCCACAATCCCACAACAAAAGTAAAATGTCAAAAGATGTTGTGATGGTAATCCATGAGAGGATTGTGGTGTCATTCCCTCCTTGTTTCGTTGTTTTTTATCTTGCCAAAACGAAGTTTTTGCAAGATATGTTAGTCAGATTGTATGTTTTTTTTATCTTGCCAAAACGAAGTTTTTGCAAGATATGTTAGTCAGTCTGTATGTTTTTTTGGGAAGAAGATCTTTGACCTTGACCTTCAAAAAATTTTATGCGCTGAAAGGGACCTCTATAGAGCTCTGATATGCGAAGTTCCAAAAATTTTCCAATGAAAACTGTGCTCTGCAGAGTGATTTATTACGTGATTACAGATAAAAAAAAAACACACAAAAAAAACACATGAAGGTCAAGGCCAATCGCCACCAAAAATTAATCAGCTGAGCGCCAGAACCATGAACTATATTCCCATGAAGTTTGAAGACGATCCGATCAAAATTACTCAAAAAAATAAGGGTTTTGTCGATTCCCTGATTTGCGACAGTGACCTTGACCTTTGACCTTGACCTTCAAAATTTTATGCGGCTGAAAGGACCTCCATAGGCCTCTGATATGCGGTTACAAAAATTTCCAATGAAAACTGTGCTCTGCAGAATTTTTTTTCGTGATTACAGACAAAAAACAAAAAAAAACATAGACTGACTAACATATCTTGCAAAAACTTCGTTTTGGCAAGATAACACACAGAAAGGGGTGAAAACAGTAACCTCAGATCTTCGATGGCGGAGGTTAATAAATAAATTTGTTATGAGAAAAAAAAACTTAGAAAATTTTGCAAGTTTTTTCAAAACTTTTTTTTTGTTTATTTGAAAATATTTGAATTTTTTTTTTGGCATTTATAGAGAAGAAAAACAACAAATTTTGGCACCTTTTTTTCAAAAAAATTTAGATTTTATTTTTTTGCTATTTCTACATGCGCGTCTGATCTAGTTTAGTTTATTCAATCGTGGTTCAGTAGAGTCTGATCCGTTTTGACCTACAATGAATAGGATATCAGATCA
>CM068953.1:205098064-205109005 GCA_035128595.1 Eptatretus atami
TTTGGTCGTATTCATAACGTGTTGGTCGTATGCATAACATATTAGTAACGGGCACAGAATGTTTCGTTGTTTTATAGATAACTTATACCAACGAATGCTTAGCCTGTTGGCGTTCACAACCTATGCCCAACGATAGTTTAACTTAGGCATAGTGCGCTGCACGTATCGCCGACGAGAGAGCGAGGACGGATGAGGAGGAGAGAGAGATGAGAGAGGAGGAAGAGAAGAGGAGGAGATGAGAGGAACGGATGAGCGAGAGGAGAGAAGAGAGAGGACATAGAGACATTAGGACAACCCACATAATGAGAGAGACATTTAGAGACATAGAGACATCATAGAGACATAGAGAACCATAGAGACATTAGAGACATTGAGACATAGAGACATAGAGACATAGAGACACAGAGACCAGAGACATTAGAGACATAGAGACATAGAGGAGACCATAGAGACCATAGAGACACAGGACATAGAGACCATAAAGACATAGAGACAGAGAATGAGAACATAGAGACATAGAGACACAGAATGGACATAGGACATAGAGACATTAGAGACCATAGAGACATAGAGACACCCCATAGAGACATAGAGAAGAGACATAATAGAGAGAGGAGAGGAGAGGGACTGAGGATGATGAGAGGAGAGGGAGAGAAGGAGGAGAGGATGAGAGAGAGAGAGTAAGGAAGGAGGCGGGGAGAGAGGAGAGCTGGGATGACGATCGAGAAAGAGACAGAGACACAGGGGAGAGAGGACACCAGAGAGAGAGACACAGAGAGAGCAGGACAACAGAGAGAGAGACACAGAAGAGAGAGACACAGAGAGAGAGAGACACAGAGAGAGAGACACATTGAAGAGAGAGACACAGAGGACGAGAGGACACCAGGAGAGAGACACAGAGAGGAGAGAGAGAGAGAGAGACACAGGAGAGAGAGACACAGAGATGCGAGAGACACAAGAGAGGAGACACAGGAGAGAGAGACACATAGAGAGAGAACAGAGAGAGAGACCAACAGAGAGGAGACACAGAGAGAGAGAGAGAGAGAGAGAGAGAGAAGAGAGATGTATTGGCGGATCTGACGATGAGAAGATCGAGAGATGAGAGAGAGACACAGAGAGAGAGGACACAGAGAGAGAGACACAGAGAGAGAGACACAGAGAGAACGGACACAGAGACGAGAGGACACAGAGCAGGAGAGACACAGAGAGATAGACACAGAGAGAGAGGACACAGAGAGAGGAGGACACAGAGGGAGAGGAGACACAGAGAGAGAGGACACAGAGAGAAGAGGACACATGAGAGGAGAGACACAGAGAGAGAGACACATGAGAGAAGAGACACAGAGGAGAGAGACACAAGAGAGAGGACACCAGAAGAGAGGCACAGAGAGAGAGGACACAGGAGAGAGGAACACAGAGAGGAGACACAGAGAGGAGAGACACAGAGAGAGAGACACAAGAGAGAGGACCCAGATGAGAGAAGAGACACAGAGAAAGAGACACAGAGAGAGAGGACACCAGATGAGAGAGACACAGAGAGAGAGAACCAGAGAGGAGAGAAGAGAGGAGAGAGACACAGAGGGAGGAGAGAGGACACCAGAGAGAGAGAGACACAGATGAGAGAGACACAGGAGAGGAGAGGACACAGAGAGAGAGAGACACAGAGGAGAGAGGACAACCCAGAGAGAGAGGACACAGAGAGGGACACAAGAGGAGAGAGGAGACCACAGGGAGAGAAGAGACACAGGAGGAGAGAGACCACCAGAGAGAGAGAGGAGAGACACAGAGAGGAGGAGACACAGAGAGAGAGACACTAGGCAGAGAGAGGACACAGAGAGAGAGACACAGACAGAGAGACACAGAGAAGAGACACAGAGAGGGAGAGAGGACACAGAGGAGAGGAGAACACAAGAGAGAATAGACACAGAGAGAGAGACACGATGAGAGAGACACAGGACGAGAGACCACAGAGAGAGAGAGACACAGGAGAGAGAGACACAGAGAGAGAAGCACAGAGAGAAACACAGAGAGAGAGAGAAGAGAGAGAGGAGAAAGAATGAGAGAGACACAGAGAGAGGAGCCACAGAGATGGGAGAAAGAGACGGGGAGAGAGAAGGAGAGAGAGAGACGATGGAGATGAGGAGAAGAGGACAGACGAGAGAGAGACAGAGACATGAGACAGATTGAGACGATGAGCAGATTAGGAGACATAGAGGACATTAGAGACATAGAGGACATATAGACATAGAGACATAGAGGACATAGAGACATAGAGACATAGAGACATAGAGACATTAGAGACCATAGAGACATAGCGAGACATAGAGGGACATAGAGACATAGAGACATAGGAGACATAGAGACATAGAGAACATACGAGACATAGAAGGACATAGAGACATAGAGACATAGAGACATAGAGACATAGAGACCCATAGGACATAGAGGACATTTTAGAGACATAGAGACATTAGAGACATAGAAGAGACATAGAGACAAGAGACATATGAGACATGGGAGACAATAGAGACATTAGAGACAGTAGAGACATAGGAACCAATAAGAGACATAGAGACCATAGAGACATTAGAGACATAGAGCATATGAGACATAGAGACATAGAGACATAGAGACATTAGAGACATAGAACATAGTTAGAGACATAGAGACCATAGGAGAATTAGAGACATAGAGACATTAGGAGACATAGAACATTTAGAGACATAAGACATTTAGAGACAATAGAGACATAGAGACAATAGTAGAGACATAGAGACATATAGACATTTAGAGACATAGAGACATACTTAGAGGACATAGAAGAGACATTTAGAGACATTAGAGACATAGAGGACATAGAGACATAGAGACATAGAGACATAGAGAGACATTAGAGACGAGAGAGAGAGAGAGAGAGAAGGAGAGAGAGAGATGAGAGATGAGATCGAGAGAGAGACACCGAGAGAGGAGAGAGAGAAGAGACAGAGAGAGAGACAGATGAGAGAGACGAGACAGAGACAGAGACAGAGAGAGAGACAGAGTGAGAGAGACAGAGTGAGAGAGACAGAGACAGAGTGACAGAGACAGAGACAGAAGTGACACAGAGGACAGAGGTGAGAGAGGACAGAGACAAACAGAGGACAGGATGTGGTAGGAGGGGAGAGACAAGGACCAGAGGGACAGAGACAAAGAGAAGAGACAGGAGAGACCAGAGACAAGAGACAGAGACAGAGGAGGACCAGAGACAGACGACAAGGACAGAACAGAAGCAGAGACAGAGACAGAGGAGAGACAGAGACATAGAGACATAGAGACATAAACATAGAGAGACATAGAGGACATAGACGAGATGAGAGAAGAGAGAGAGAAAGAGAGAGAGAGAGGAGAGAGCAGAGAGAGAGAGGAGGGGTGCGAGAGAGAGACGAAGAGGATACGAGAGAGCGGAGATGAGAGAGAGAGAATAATAGAAGAAAGAGAATAGAGAGGATAGAGGATAGAGCATTATGAGAAGATGAGAGAGAGAGAGAGAGGAGAAGAGAGGAGACGAGGAGAGAGAAGAATGAGAGAGAGGGAAGGAGGAAGAATCGAGAAAGAGATGAGCCGAGTGAGAGCAACGAGAGAGGAGAGAGAAGGGAGAAGAGACGTAAGAGACGTTATAGAGACGTAGAAGAGACGTAGGAGAGACACGTAAAGACGTGGTAGAGACGTAGGAGACGTAGAGACGTAGAGACCCGTAGAGACCTAGAGAATCTCGTAGAGACGTAGAGACCGTAGAGACGTAGAGGACGTAGAGACGTTAGAGACCGTAGAGACGTTAAGAGACCTTAGAGACGTAGAGACGTTAGAGACGTGAAGACGTAGAGACGTTAGAGAGGGACGTAGAGACGTTAGAGACGTAAGAGACGTAGAGCACGTAGAGCGTAGAGACGATTAGAGACGTAGAGACGTAGAGACGTAGGAGACGTAGAGACGTAGCAGACGTAGAGAGAGAGAGAGAGAGAGAGAGGAGAAGAGAGAGGGAGAGAGAGGAGATGAGAAGAGAGAGAGAGGAGAGAGAGAGAGAGAGACAGAGAAAGAGACACAGAGAGAGAGAGAGAGAGAGGAGAGAGAGAAGAGAGAGGAGAGAGAGAGGAGAGAGAGAGAGAGGACCAGAAGTGAGAGAGTACAGAGTGAGAGAGACAGAGACAGAGTGAGAGAGACAGAGACATAGTGAGAGAGACAGAGACAGAGACAGAGTGACAGAGACAGAACACAGAGTGACACGACAGAGACAGAGACAGAGAGAGAAGAGAGAGAGAGACTGAGAGATGAGAGAGAGAGAAGAGAGAGAGGAGAGAGAGACAGAGAAGACAGAGAGAAAGGACCAGAGGAAAAAGCACAGAGAGAAAGACAAGAAGAAAAAGACAGAGAGAAAGACAGGAAAAAGACAAGAAAGACAGAGAGAAAGACAGAGAGAAGACAGAGAGAAAGGACAGACGAGAAAGACCAGAGAGAAAGACACGAGAGAAAGACCATGAGAGAAAGACAGAGAGAAAGACATGAGAGAAGACATGAGAGAAAGACAGAGAGAAAGACAGAGAGAAAACAGACAGAGAGAAAGACCAGACAGAGAGAAAGAGAGACAGACAGACAAGAAGACAGAGAGAAGAAAGAGAGACAGACAGACAGGACAGAGAAAGAGAGAGATAAGAGAGAGAAAGAGAGAGACAGAGAGAGACAGAGAGAGAAGAGCAAGACAGAGAGAGAACAGAGGACAGGACAGACAGAGGAGAGAGACAGACAGACAGGACAGAGAGAGGGGACAGACAGAAGACGAAGAGAGACAGACAGGACAGACAGAGAGAGAGACAGACAGACAAGACAGAGAGAGAGGACAGACAGGAAGACAGGAGAGAGAGAGGACAGACAGACAGACAGACAAGAGAGAGAGGACAGACAGACAGAGAGAGAACAGACAGACAGGGAGAGACAGACAGGACAGAGAGAGACAGACAGGGACAGACAGAAGCAGAGACAGACAGGGGACGACAGAGAGAGACAGACAAGGACCAGACAGAGAGAGACAGGACAAGGACAGACAGAGAGAGAGACAGGACAGACAGACGAGAGAGAGCAACAGACAGACAGAGAGGAGACAGACAGACAGACGAGAGACAGACAGAGAGAGAAACAGACAGAGAGAAGAGACAGACAGACAGACAGAGAGAGGACAGAGGGACAGGAGAGAGAGGAGACAGAGGGAACAAGACGAGAAGACAGAGCGGACAGAGAGAGAGACAGCAGGGAACAGAGAGAGAGACAGAGGGACAGAGAGAGAGAGACGAGCGACAGAGAGAGAGACAGTAGGGAAGAGAGAGAGACAGAGGGACAAGAGAGAGAGCAGAGCGGACAGAGAGACAGAGAGACAGACAGGGACAGACAGACAGGGACAGAACAGACAGGGACAGACAGACAGGGACAGACAGAACAGGGACAGACAGACAGGGACAGACAGGTCAGGACAGACAGACAGGACAGACAGACAGGGACAGACAGACAGGGACAGGACCAGACAGGACAGACAGACAGGGACAGACAGACAGGGACAGACAGACAGGGACAGACGACAGGGACAGACGGACAGAGAAAGACAGGGACAGACAGGGACAGACAGAGAAAGACAGGGACAGACAGAGAAAGACAGGACAGACGAGAAAGAAGGGACAGGACAGAGAAAGGACAGGGACAGGACAGAGGAGACAGACAGAGAGAGACAGACAGAGAGAGACACAGACAGAGAGGAGACAGAGAGACCCATTTTTCTCAGAGATGGCTAAACTTTCAGAGGTTCATTCGTGCTTGCGGGGAATGTTTCAGGGGTGCAATTTCTTTTTAAATTATTTTTAAAAAAAATAAAAAAAGTTGGCATTATTTTTTGGTTAAACTATGTAACCAAAGAAGCACCATTGATTAATTAATCAACATGACACATGGACATAAGTTATGCCAACACCACGTCCCAATCTGGGATGCTTATCCCATTGAGGCACTTCAAGCTTTTGCAGGATGAGATTAAAGCCGATTGACTCAGCGTTTATCTTCACAGGGTCAGTGTGCTTCCCTTGGTCGAATTGAATATTCCTGCCTCAAACCTCCTTGACTGGTGGTTCAGTAAAGCAGAGACAATGTGCTTCATCAGCAAGCGCTGTGGAGGAGCCTGTGACTCGATTCTGTGTATTTGCTGCCTCAAAGTTAGGCGGTTTCATTCAGAAATTATATATTTCTATTTAGATTTTAAATTAATCACTTTGATGGTGCCTCAGCCTTTGTAGCTTTTGTGAAAAGTATATTAAATGATCTGACCACCATTTCCTTAAGTGGGTGAGGGAAGTGTTTAAGGTTCCCCACAAAAAAAAATTCTTTCATTTCTTCAAAATTGCCACAGGATTTAGAACAGCACGGAAACGCTGGGTCCCTGCCAGTTAAAATATATATATATATATATGTGCATACATAATTTTGACTTGTTCTGCAATTTCTCCGTTTCAGGTTTTTTTTTTTTTTTTGCCCCACTTGTTTCAAGTGATTGATTCCACGATTCCCATCTGTGGGAACGGAATCGATTACGATTTCAAATTGTGCTTACGTGGCACTCAGAAACCTTAATCCCATTGGCTTACATGACATTCTGCAATCACGTTTCAGTTGGTCACACGGGCTGGCGGAACGCAATTAATATGACCAGTTCAACGTTTCAGGAAAATTGATTCCTGGTCAGTGCTGCCATTCCGCCCAACTTCTTTTGCAGGTTCACAAACCGGCACTTCAAAACGAGCAAATTTTGGGTTCAAACAACCGAAAGTGAGTCAGATGATTTTTGAAAAACGCCATGGTACCGCATTGTGTTTCTTCTGCCTTTTCATTCGATTTGTTCATTTGCCACATCTCCAGCTGGTCAATGGACAATGCAATGGGATTCTTGTTGGAATGCCACTTCAAAGGGCTTTGAGATTTCACTTTCAAATGGTTCTTCACCAAACCAGTAGAAACAGCTTTTTGAATTGTACTTTTCAGCTTTGATCGTAAGGAGATCCCTCATTTTCTTCGACTTATCCAAAATTTAGGAGTGACGATTGATCATTTTTTGACACGAGGATGTTCAGATCATGTCACACGGTTTGTGTCACCTCTCTTCATTGGCAAATCCATAGTCTGAATAGCAATATCGATCATCATGTTGTTTGTGCACTGTTGTTGTCCAGGCTAGTATTAAGACAGTCGTTTACTTTGATCGAATCACTGAACACAATTTGCATCGATGACAGAAGTGCCAAACAAGTGTGCTCGCAATGATTTTCCACAGTCCCATGGTACTCCCATGTTAAAGCCAATCACATTGGCCTCCCAATTAGAGACAATACAACATAGACTACTACTTCAAATTTCAAAATCCCCGTTCCATCTTCGCTTCCGGTAAAAATTGAAACCATTGTTTTACCAGCAGAGAACATCTTACTCACTTTGTTATACAGCAGCTCCCTTGTACACGAATTCCACAAAAAATGAGGCCGAGAGTTCCTTCAAATATTTCCCTCAAAGCTTTCAAACAACTCCCAATTTCAAAATAACGACAGTTGGATGTGTTTTTTTTTTTTGTAAACCTATTAAAAAAAATAACACAAGGACTTATTTATCCCTTCTTGTGGATCTGGGTTTTTAATTGTCCCCCCTTCCCTTCTCCCTTTCAGCATTCTTGCGGCCACAGGCAAAATGTGATCACAATTAAGGTCAGGACAATTAATTGTATTTGTATGAGGACACTGGATGAGTGACACCGCTATGCCTCAGGGACGATGGAATCAGGTCACGTTTCCAAATTTATTCAATGTCCCAATATGTGTTGGCCAACCAACCTTTCTGAGCTTCATACAACACCAAGTACTTGTCCCCTTTCGCACCCAAAAACTCCATCATACTGTCCACACCCATACATTACTATTCTTCTCATTTATCCCCCTTTGCAACCAATGTCAGGGTCCAATCGTTGATCCGGGATTAAAAACAATAAAAATTCAAAAAAAACATAAAGTGCTTACATCAGGCCACCAGGCCCATCAGGGCGAGAGGAAAAAATCCTCGGGGCTAAAATCTCCCTCCTTATCACGCAAAAACTCCGTCACCATTTCCTTGGCTTGCTGGACAGAGAATCACAAGTGTGCATGCACAAATAAGGAATTGCCACGTTGTCAAAGAGCCAACATACAAACCATCAAATTGCACGCAGGATGGACGCAAGCAAGTATTATCGGGAAACAACACAGAACTCAAGGCAACGTGTCATACCTGGGACTTGAAAGGATCCCCCATAATACGCAAGGCTTGTCCTACCAGTTGGTGTGGCCCATCATTGCACCATCATGCGAACGTTTGCCCTTATCCGCAATGACATGGAAAAAAGGATTCAAACATCATCATGGAAACTGTTTGGTCATTGGGTTGTGCGAGTTTGGTTGGCAATCAGGTGTGAAGGGATGCCAACTGCCAATTCATCACAAACACCGATTGTTTCACCGGCATTCAAAGTATCCATAGACAGAAGGACAATCTGAAAACACTCTCCAGCACAAGTTCACACATAACGGGGCAGGATTTATGGATAATACAAGCTTTTGGTGTGTAGTGGCTCTCTCGTGCCAACCATCACCAGCATGGATCAATTATTCCAACACATTGCGCGATAGTTTTTGATGGGTTGGTTTGAGAGAAAGTATTAAACTGCGAGGGGCTGTAAAGGTCTATCTCAGCTTGTGGTTGTAATCGATTCGACAATTGCGAGCTCGAAGGTCTGAAATGACAATGTGATCGTTGGGAGGAGGGGACACAGAGTGAGCTCTGGGTGGGTAGAGGGGTATGCATTCAACTGTCGGTTGGAGGTGGGGGGGAGGAATGTTGCATAAGCATTTTTCTGTTTGTTCAGATTTAAATGTTCACACACACGCACAAGTGTGTGTATATACAGTAGACTAGGCGTTAAGTCGTCACCATCGGGACGAGAAAAAAGTGACGACTTTAGACATGTGACAACTTACGCATTATTTGCGACATCATGATGACTTTGTGGGGTGAAGGATGAAGTTGCGCGGGTGGCCTGGCCACGGTACGTGTGAGAGGGCACAACAATCTCTAAGCCGGCTTTATTGCACCAAAAAGGGAAACAATCTCGGGGGCATGGGGGGGTTCATTGGTTAGTTGAAAGTGATCAAGCAAGATGGAATTCATGAATCACTTTATCAAAAGTAAAGAAAATGTGATACAACTGTAAGACAACTCATATATTCATCGGTGACTGGTATATGACATCGACAATGTGGAATGAATGGCCTGTTAGAATTCATTTTCATTGAATGAATGTTAGAATGATTTTCATATGGAATGAAAAATCATATACCATCGACAAAATTACATGACACACAGGTCATCGTGATGACTACCACTCAATACCTATGTTGAAAGTGAGTTGTGGTGATGTACAAAACAGCCCAATATTTAAAACCATATCGGACTTCAACACTAAAGGCGCTGTCACACCTGACGAATTAGCCAGCGTTGCCGACTGTTTGAAAAAATTTGTCTAAAACGCTGGCACAGGTCCTTAATACGTTATTGGGTAAGTTTTGATAACATTAAGAGCACGCTGAAAAAACACTGCCATACGTCGTAGTACCGCTGGCTTTATCATTGTTACTTTGCGTTGTCCTCAAATTGTAGCATGCTTGAAATTTACGAACGTTATTGCCAGCGTATGACTCACACGTTCAGCTACGCTGGCCATAAAGTTTGTTAAGGCCGTTATGCGATCGTTGACACACGTCGACACACCCGTTACTAAGTTACTCATTAAGTCGAAAACACGTCGAGGTAATGATAGACGTACCAAAATTATTTATAACCTTACGAGTAAACGTGTTGTAGGCACGTTACACGATTCATTGACACACGTCGAGGCACGTTATTTGTAAGTCTTCCATAAATAGAAACACGTCGAGGTAATGGCTTAGCGTTACCCAAAACTTATTTCTAACCATGAGCTAACATTGCTTTGAAATCTATGTGTAACGACCTCCAACGCATATTTGACGTTATGTGGACGTATTGATTGACGTCTTCCGGACGACCACAGACACTTACTGAACGTGTTTCTAATTTTACAGCGTATATGAACAGTGTTAATTTACATCACTGAACATTAATGCGCGCTATTGGCAGCGTTAAAAATCAAAAAACAAAACAACCAATAACTTCGATATTTTCGTTCACGTGCCGTTACGTCAGTCCGATTTGCCTCTTCAGTTTTGCTCATGTCTTATTCTTAGTTCCTCCTTCTGTTGGAATATTTTTCTTTTGAGGATATTGTCACGTCACGTCGAAACTTAAAAGCAAATGTCCGAATATATTTTAAAATTTCGTGAATAGACTAAAAAAAAACAATTAAAAAAAAAACAACCAACAACAACAACTTCAGATATTGTTCGTCACGTCCTCACGGAAGCCAAGGAGAAAAAAGAAAATGTCCTTGAGGTTTCGTTGCCGATCGCATATCGTGCTCAACTCTCTTCCTTCCTCCTTCCTTTTTTTATTCCAGGTAGCTGAACGTGATGAGCCATACGGCGGTACGTCGTAAAATTTTCAAGCATGCTTGAAAATTTCACGACGTACTAGACGTTACCCGAAATATAACGGCGACTTCATCGTTTTTCAGGCGTGCTCATAACGTATACACACTTACCCATACCTTATTCGACTTAGTGTGCCAGTCGGTTTTTAGACACATTTTTCATAGGTCGGCATACGCTGGCTAAAATTCTCAAGGTGATGACAGCGTCGTATGACACTTCCAATTCTCAGGCGGTTGTGATTTAAATCGGCGTGCGGCAGGTTTTTAACGGCTACGCCACGAAGTTT
>CM068953.1:205135162-205148081 GCA_035128595.1 Eptatretus atami
CGTGAGATGTATGCCAATCCGATATAAGCTTTTGTCCGGGCTCAGGGTCAAGGTCACGAGGTCACGAAATTATAAAAATCGCATTTTCAAACTATCTAGTCATGCCATTCTACTCAAAGATATTCGGCAACTGTTTATTGATTAGATAGTAAAAAGAATTATTATCTTGTATCTAACCGGACAGATTTTGAATTTCCGTCCCGTTTGGCCGCCGCCACGTAAACCTGGAATATGGTCATAAAACACCTCCCGCGTAACAAAGAAAACTTTTACATCCGATCTTGATGTAAATTTGGTATACGTTGGGTAAGAGCGATGAGTGATAACCTCAACTGACATATTTTTTCCTGGCATTCCGAGGTCAGGGTCGAGGTCCACGAAGTTGTGAAAGTCCACGGCCATTTTCAAACCAATCTTGTCTGTCATTTTAGGAGATATCTGGCAAACGGTTCATCTGATTATGATAGTAAAAAAACATTTTAGAGATGACCGTTCACCTCCACAGGACAGGGGGTAATTTTTTTGTAAGTCTTTTATCTAATTACTGGCCATAGTAAATATACGAGAGTTGACTTCCATTAATAAAGGTTATTACCTAGACTTTATTTAGCTGTAAACAGCTTTTTTATGATCGCCTATTTCTATTCTGAGAGGAGCAGCAATCTATTGTCATGCCTCTGAGGCCATATCAAACTAGAAAAGTGTACAGTTGCTGAGACTTTTTAATTTGACATGATTTCACGTTATCATTGCCTGAGTTTTACCCTTTTGACCACTTGTGTGAATGTATTATTATCGAATCGTAGATGGCTAAGCAGATGTTTTTATGAAAAGTCAGTTGGCGATCATATCAATAGAACATCAAATAAATAAAAGCATGTGATAATTCAAATAGTGTGTAAATTTGTGGCTAACTTATTTAAAGCAACTTTTGATTTTTTTCATTGTACTTGAAACAGTTGGTAGACTTAATCTTTCAGGTAGGTATATAAATACTAGTAATTTCAATTGTACCAAGTTATTCGTATAGTTTTTTCAAAAATTCTTACATTTTTGTGTCGGGGAGTCTAAACTGATGACGAATCACAAGCTGTGGCATAATTAGCTTTGGCGTAGATGTAATTGTTTGACAATATCTAATTTAGTCGAAGTATACAGATCAGACGACTCCTTTATTATATTACTCTTCTTATTCCAGTCGCGTGCGCCGGTTGATTGGGACCCTTTGTGTCGTTGTGCCAGTACACTATCTGCAGTAGGAATTACTGTCCGTCGATTCCCAACTCATGGGATTGGTAATTTGGTGCAGCAATACCCAAATTTCCTTCGAACGTTGGCTGTTCCAGGAAATTGATGCACATTCCGTCATGTGGGGGTTGTAGTTCTGGGAACACGCAAGAGTGGTTTCATCCGAAACAAGGCCTCGTTGGCACAAATCTTGCCATGACAAATTCAGACCTCGAACTTGATCGTGCTTCGAAGGAAAATATCAAAAAGAGCCCCGTCCGAACAGAAACCCGATGCCAAAACAGATTCCTACACCCAAAGAGATGGCGCCAGCAAACAAACGGACATTCATTGATATGTGTATATTCCTGACTGCATCGCCAAATGGTCAATGTTGCACTCCTCACTAACATTTCGAGGCTGACCGAAAATGTCCGAATGATGGCGAACTCGACTTGAGCTGTCAGATACTTCACTACTGGCAAAATTAGTGGAGGTGACTTGATTGCCCCTTGGGGCATGCAGGTTTATGGTCCACGTAGCTGTGTAGCGTTGTTTGGCTGGTTATCTAGTAGGGTATAAGGTTTGGCGAAGATATTTACCGGTCCTGACCATTCGTGGTACTAACTGTGGAAAAACCAACTTTATTATCGGCACTTAGTGAATACGATATTGAATATATTTCGACATTAGTGATGTCGTATAGACATGAAATGAGGGCGACAACTGATTTTGTACAGAGTATTGTTGATAGAGCCTAGCGTGCTCTCTGAAATACAGAAAATGCTCATTTTTTGAGCCTTTTGACCTGACCTCATGGGTGACCTGACCTTGGTCTCCTTCCCATAATTAGATTCATGCAAGGAAGTTCGTGTACCAAATCTTGGTGCTTTTGTCCAGTAGTCAATGTTTTGTCGAATTTTCTACCTTCAAGGCTAAGCGACCGGACGAATGCGTGTCGTGGTGGCTAGCCGTGTAGTCTCCATCCTGAGTACGTTCCAATTAAATCGATTTTCCAGTACATTATGTACAGGGTATCGGTAATCACATTATTGAATGTGCTCGATCGAATGAAACAAGCACCTTGTTTAATTTTAACCTCTGGACCACACATCGCCACAAACCACACCTGCCAATTCATGTCGAGTTGTTGAAGTGGAGCAATCAAGTCTTGCTGCATGTGTCAATTATGATTTAATAAGGGGGTGGGTTTAGGATGTAGAGTTGCTGGGGGCATACCTGCTGCTTAGAATGGGGATGTGAAGGGTCCCCCCCCCACAGGCTTGGGGTGTGGATGTGTAAGGGTACCCCTCCCCCACCAGACATTGGGTGTGGATGTTGAAGGTCCGCACTTCCCCCCAGGCTTGGGGTGTGGTATGTTGATGGTACCTCCCCACCAGGCCTTGGGTGTGGATGTTAGCGGGTACCACCTCCCACACCGAGGCTGGGGTGTGGTTGTTTGAAAGGGTCCTTACCCCCACCAGCGCTTGGGGTGGATTGTTGAGGGGTCCCCTCCCCTCACCAGGCTTTGAGGTGTGATGTTTGAAGGTCCCGCCTTCCCCCACCAGACGATTGGAGTGTGATGTTGAAGGGTCCCCCTTCCACCCCAGACTTGAGGGAGTTGTGGATGTTGAAGGTACCCTTCCCCACCAGCTTGGGTGTGATTTGAGGGTCCCCTCCCCCACCAGGCTAGGGTGTGGATGTATGAAGGGTCCCCCTTCCCTACTCAGGTCCTTGGGGTGTTGGATGTTAAGGGTACCCTCCCCCCACCATGCTTGGAGTGTGGCTGTTGGAAGGTCCCCTGTTCCCCCACCAGGCCTTGGGAGTGTGGATGGAAGAGGCCTGTCCCCGCAGGTCAGTCCCTTAATCAAAGCCCTTTTTCTGTTCTCTCAACCCATTGGCAACCCTTTACTTCGTGCCACTCGTCCACCAGTGTGGCCATGCTTCCCCTTGATCTCAACAGAAAAGGAGCAGCGATTACCGGATGGACATAGAGTGCTCTCCATGACCGACAAAGAGTTGTGTTTTTGAAAACAAAATTGCTGTTTGGGCAAGTCAAGGGTTTGTCGAGGGAGGATGAAGTAGGTTGTGTCGGCTTACAGCGGTGTGAATTTTTACTGATCGGACTTAACAATAATTGGAGACGTTGAGAGAAAAAAGTTTTTTTTATTTCAATTGGAAACTTGCTCTGAGGCATGCTGATCGATGAGGCCCACAGGTCCTCAATCTCTGGATCACCGGGGCTCTAGAATGTGGGTGAACTGAGATTGGTGCTCCATGTAATCATCGTAGCTCCTGGGATAAGTGCCGGTTTCGTTAAGCCTAAGGGAACATTGGGAACCTCCCTCGCTAGAAACACGCCACATGCTGTAATCTTGAGCTGATGTGGACCACCCAAATTTATTGCACATATTTGCTATGGTGTAAGCATCACCTGTGGTCCTACATGTCGTCTCCTTCACCGCCATGCCCCATCAGTATGATGTCAGTGGCTAACGCAGCGAGGCCATTTCGACTGGCTCAGCCAGCCCTGACGTTTGACGTAGCTTAGAGGCAGGTATTGGAGTTGTGAAGATCTGAAGAAATGATCGTTTACTTTGTCAGTAGCACAACCAAGCAGATCGTGTTCATTCGAACAGGCAGACATAGCTCGGCCCTATCGTCTGTCGAGGGACACGACCCTACATTGATGCCAAACACCTTCCTCCGAAACTCTAATCCGACGCTACTATGAGGCCTAGACCTGTGTACCACATAAGGTGCCTACAAACGATTAAAAAAAAGAGCGAAGTCGATGGACAGCATCACAGAATGCCCACGCTTGCCCACCTAAAGGAAAGTTTTGGAAGATGGCAAAAGGCTTCCACCAGATGACCCATAGAACAAATTTTGGTTAAAAAAATTTTTTCCCAAGTTTGAGCCCTGTGACCCTAAGGATCACCACCCAAGGGGCAATGACAGGGGGTGCAAATCGCCAAAAGAATCGTTACATATTTCATAGTTCCCCAAATGTTGATTGCATAAGACAACCGTTTCATTCTACAATTGGCCATTTTCCATTTTGATCTTTGACCCCTGCCACGGGGGCGAGGCCAAAATATATAACCCGCTCTTGCACCTCCGTGCCATGTCCGATCGACTAACTACGTAAGTTTGGTGAATCCAAAAGCATTGGAAAGTACAACATTTGTGGCATGTACAACTATTTTACTCCACTCAGCGGAGCTCCGTCGGCCAGACATGGTCAGGTCATTTTCTTTCAAAGTAGTCCCACCTTTGAACGACTCGTTGATATTTGCAGTGACATCCGGTGTGGCAGCCCAGCGTTTCTTACACGATCCATTGTCAACATGGCCATCTCACTTCCATGGGAAAACTTGAATGCTTATTTCGGATTGAGAAGGTTAAAACTGCGTGACCAATACTGGAGTCTCCTTGATGTTTGAACGATTTGTTTCTTCATCAAAATGCGCTCCTCTATGGCGTACGGAGCATATCATGTTGCAGGTGAACCCCTAGAACACCCCACAATAAAAAGGTTTACTAATTGCAAAGACGGTATGTCATACGTAAAGTTGATTTGAGAACTCTGGCTTTTGTCCCTGCCCCTCCTACAACAGGTTGAACGACTGGGGACATTAAAATGAGCTTCCCGTCCGCGACCAACGCCGTATCATGCTCGTCTCCATGTTACTTCTTGTGTGCACGATATTGTCAAAACCCGTTGAACGTTTAGCTTTCATATTGGAGATATCTCTCGCTCATGACATATCTCAACCGCATAGATCAAGCGGGCTGTGATTGATGTTCTGTTGCCAGGGCAACAATGCTCTTAACTTGGCTTGTGCATGGTGTATTTCAAAATCGTTCAGGATAGCCTTTAGATTCCACAAGTATATATCCTCGTACCACCGACAAAGGCAGCAGGGAGGGGTTTTTTGGTGTGTTGTGGGGTTCAGTTTTTTATCGAGGAACATGTGGTTCAAACTCTACCTGATCTGTTTGGGTGAATTGTTATTCCGACAGATACCGTTCGAAAATGATGGAAAGATTATTGAATCGATGAAGATGTATCCCAGAACAGTTCGTTCGATAAACACTGGGGTGAGTGCGGGCACTTCGCGTGGCGGTTCCTTGGTTGACGTTATACATACCTGCAGGCAGTGAAGATTATCTACAGAAAAATATCACGTAGCCATGGATTCCCCTCCAGTTTTACTTCCGCCAACCTAAGGTGGATGGAAGGGTTAGTATTCACCCTGATTGTGTGTTGATGAGCACAGATATCTAAGATATGGATTCGAGTCCCAGATCGAAGTTTGTGGACGCATTGGGTGTGTGTCAACCGCGGATGAATTGATTCGATTTCGGTGAAGGATTCCCGGATCCGGGGATACTAGAATTTTAAAAGTGATTCTTCATTATGAAGAGATAGAGGCTAAAACGATAGTATAAGCATGAATTTCACAAACTTTTGTACGGGTTATCGACAGACTTAGTGACGAGTTGCGTCGGTGGACAAGAAAACGAGCCGATTAAATAATTGGTTATGGTGCTGGATGCAGATCAGCCTCTCCGTGGATCCAAAACGTAAACTGTTCAGTATCTGGCGGAGTTATGTGCTCCAACTGGAGTGGCGTCGTAAGATTGTTTTAACTAAACAGTACAACCTCATGTGAAGCCATCAGTTCTGGACACGTGTTTCTACTTTTCGGAAATAATCAGCTTTACATTTATCCCATACGTGGAAGTCAATTTGGAGCACCGACCTTGATGTGCGAGCAGATGGGAAGTTCTTGTGACTCGAAAGTACTGATGCCTTCTGGCCCACCTTGTAGAAATGGTACTCAGGTGTCGAGACCTTTTCTTCACATTTGAAATGCAGCTCAACCCATGGATGGATAACCTGCTAAAGGAGGGGGCCTTTTGCAAGCAAAAAACGATTCGGGTCATTAAAAACCTCATGACGTGGGAATACATTCTTCTTAATACTGTATGACCTCCACAACAAGAAGTCACTACTTCTATCTTCTGTGGCGACATTCCGAGAACATGTATTGTCACAAAACAGCTGCCAGAATATGGTGTTCACTGGAAGGTCGATAAGAGGTGGAAATTTATAATGTGGTAGAGAAAACCAGCAATAACTCGCTCTACCCTCTTGCATGAAGGAACACCGTGTATCTTCAACGACCAGGACTTCAGTGGGTCGTCCTGCTTAACAACTAACCCTATGGATGAACGCACCACCTTAAATGACCATCGGTTACTGTTTGTGTTATAGCTTGGTCAAGATTTGGCAAGCTGGAAGCTTCAGAGGTGATTGCGCATACCTCTAGGCCGAGGACCATCCTTGCCAGCCCTTATATTAAGGACCCATCTTGTACCTAGAACGCAATTCGGTGGAGGCACATACTTCCACCGGTGAAACAAGTTTACGTTTTGTGTCGCCTGATAGGGCCGGATCTGCGATCCTGACCTGAACAGAAAATCGAATCGGCTGTCTGTCAACTAACCAGCCCTCCACTCACATTTGGTCAGATCCAGTTCCACCACTTTCTTGAAATGTCGGTTTCGGCCTGTCTTCGAATTGTAGAAGAATCCACTTTAAAATTCTAGATATCTCAGATCTTCCATAACCTTTGTGAGCTAATCCTGCTTCATAGACGGAAAGCAAAAAGACAAACAGGGGTGAAATATAACCTTCATCCACCTCGGGACAGGGTAATAATGCTTTGGGAAAAGCAATGCTTCAGCCTGAAGGTATAGCACAACTGTTTTTTCCAAGTTTGTTTCTGTTTTTTATACACTTGTTTCTTAGTTATGTGGATGTGTAGACTGTACACGTTTGTCCTGTTTCAGGTTGCTGTTTACCAACTGAAAATAAAGAGTTTACTTGCAACAAGGAGGAAGTATGCATTGGAACACCAGTTGATAATTAACACGGTATGTACTTGCACTTGATGATCATGAAAACATCGGAGTGATTCCGGAGTCTTCATAACTTGTTTGCTTCGTGAGATCAAACAGGTCATCCAAGTGTAACCTTGAAGTACCTTCCGCTGGGTTAAGCAACCATATGCCAGCCTGTGTATAAAGGTGGTTTGGGGTTTCGCATAGTCTCAGTTGGGGGGGGGTCCATTTAGCTTAGGGTCTTAGACCCCTCAGTTTCAACCCTGAATCCATTGATGACTGGCAAAGGGTGTGGCGATGCCAAAACTTGTGAACAACTAGTTGATCAAAATTTAAAAAAGGCTGACTGGAATGTGATGTATGCATGATATGATAATCATAATGGTGGTGGGTATGTAGTCATGAGGAGGATTTCAGAGTAACAGCTTGTAAGCTGTACTTTGGAGGTGTTTTTCTTCGTAAGATGGCAAGATTTTGTTTGTGATGCATGGAAACATGAATGTTGCTCTTTCGAGTACTAGTAAACCAAAACGTCTTACCAATATCGATATCCACACACACACAGTATATATCATATATATTATAATAAACCTTGCAACTACTATATGATTGAATATTGATGACCTTGACCCTGAAGTAATGGCACTGGGAGGTCACCAACACCCCATGGGCTTTCCGCGTCCCATCACGGTTTTGAACTGTGAAAACCTGATTCATCCTCTTTTTAAAGGTTCGAGTTTTCAAAAGTTCTCAAAGCAACTACCAATGAATTGGATATGATTTCGAAATAACTAAGTATAGGCGTCCAACAACCATCCTTGACCATGCTTATGGAACATCGCCCGAGGCCTCACTTTTTCACCTTTATTCACTTTTAAGATTCGTTTTCTCCACAACTTGCTTGAGTGGTTGACGACAGAAACTTTTCAACAATCGGAGCGCATACCCAATGGAATAATTTTAAACAATTAGTTACATGATGATTGAAATGGAAAAATGAGGCCGGCATTCCAAAAAGTTTGTTTCCTGTAAGGCATGGTTGCAGGGTATTTCACATATCCAGCGATAACGGCCTTCTACCGTCGCTTTGCCGGCGCTTGGCCAAAATAATCCAATGTAATCGTCAATCAATTTGATACGTTTGTGATATGGACGGAAATCCATACGTGATGTGATAGTTTCTGTGACGGGCGGAAGCCATTCATTTAAAAAAATTCTTTTTATCATACCCTTCAGTTTGTGAACAGGCCTTTCATTTGCATAAATGGAGGTCAGCTGTGAGCCCTTTGGACATTGAAGCTGCAGGCAGGTGTTTGAAGATTGTAATGTATCTAGACAAAACTCGACCAATAGACGAATTCGAGTTCTCAATTATCTCCACCACCGAAGGTGGAACGGAGGGTTTGTTTTTCACACCTGTTTTTTCTGTCTGAGCAGGATGGCTCAAAGTTAGCGTAATGGATTCAGACATAAACTTGTGTGGACAGGTTGGGTGTCTAAAGAGGACAATTGATTGATTTTTTGGTGAGGATCGCGGACCGTAGATACACAATTATCTAGATTTTTAAAATGATTCCCTTACAATTGAGAGATATGGCTTAAAGTGATATCTTTATAGGGCACTCGTATGAGCGCATACCTGAATCCAACCAGAACATATCGAGGCCCAATACCATTTGAAATATCATGCTATACAGTAACTATATCGTTTTTTGGCCCCATCTCTCAATGGCGCAAGAATCACTTTAAGAATTAAATAATTATCGTATCCAGATCCGGATTCAGATCTAACCAAAATTGAATCCATTCTGATCACACACACCAAACCTGCCCACAAGTTTCGACCAAATCCGTCCACAACTTAATTTGAGATATCGTGGCTATATATTCGTTTTTGGCCTACTCTCAATAGTGAAGAAATCACTTAAAATTCTAGTATCGGATCAGGGATCGGGATCTTCACCAAAAATCTAATCAGTTCGTCGATGTCACATACACCCAACCCGTCCACCAAAATTTCATCCCGGATTCAGTCCATAACGTTTGAGATTTCTGTAAACACAGACAGACAGAAGGGGTGAAATCCTAAACCCTCCTTCACCTTGGGGCGGAGTATAAAGCAGAGTGTCTGTCTGTCATCCTGAACTACTCCCTCAGTTTGGGGCTAGCACCTGCGAACTTTCTGGGGAACCCATTGGAGTCCCAACGGGTATCCAAAGGTGGGTGGAGGATTCAAATCAATTTTCATACAATTATGATTTTGAGTTTCACCAATATGAAAGCTGTCCTCAGTCCACATGTAAGACTCATTCCATTGGGTTTCGGCAATTAGCAGTTTCACCATTTAATGAATGTGGTGAATCATTCGCGTGGTTCGATAATAATCTCATACAATCGTGGATTTTGAATTTCCACCCTGACAGGTTCCCTCTGTCCTCTCTCTCTCTCCTGGAAAGCCTTCGTGTTCAGCAATATTTGCGTACGTGATAATTCCCGACGGCTCTAAGTGTGCAATGCATTCGTAAATGTAAATAATGAAGCATTTCCCTCACCATAGTTGTAATTATTTACTTATTTTTCACTGCAAAGGTGGTGAAGGACTGAAGGTCCATTCCAAAACAACTCACTCTCCCACTTCTCACATCCCCCCATCTCAGAGGGTTCCCGTCGTTTCCTCCCCATTCCACTTCAACCCCATTTTTAGTTTTAACCGATTTCATCAAAAACTCAGTCCCGGTCTAAAGGGCTCGAAGTGAATTTACAGAAATCACTGGCGGTGGAACCCACGACGGTTCTGGTGGGGGTAAGAACAACATTCATGTGAGCAGGCCCGCCCTTATAATATAAGGAAAGTGGTAAATGTGTGATAACCTCAACTAACACGGGCTTTGCCGACGTTAGGCCAACATGATTTTGTCCGGCGGCCCTGTCGGGCCCACAATCGGCTGGCGACGTCATTGCTTCACAAGAAATTTCAAACATTGGCCCGACTTGCAAATAGACTGTCTTTTAACAACCAATAGCTTTTACTTTTACAACCGTTTAAACGTCGTCCAGTGTAAGTGTATATTTTGTAAATAAACAAAGATTAATGTATTTAAATATTTAGAACTTGAGATTCATCATGAATATTATTGTGTAATTATTTCCCAGTTTGCGTCATGAAATCCTGGAGAGGCAGTTTTAAACTTTAAATGATGAAATGGCTCCACAGAGGGCAACACCTTCCTCATCCCAAAATCAGAAGAAACCGCAATTACCTCTCAAATATCATCCAATAACATTGTCTACCAAATAAATAAACAAACTTCTGACAGCATTATCACAGAAAAATGTGTTACCACCACTGGGGATTTAATTGGAATTTCAATAAATTTGGCTTTTTTGACATTTTGGATTTTTTTATTTTGTCAATACAAGGGGGAGGTGATGGCTTTTACAGATGCAGTTCCCAGGGCCCAAGGGTGTCAATAATCCAACCAACCCTGCTGCACGTGTCCTAAAGTAGGTGGGAGTTTTCAATTAAAATTTCTCAAAAATCTTTTTTTGCTTAGATTTTGGTTTCCACCCATTCGGTACTTTACATCATTACTATCCATCCCCTGATGAGTACCAAATGATGTTTCAAAAGTTTTGGATGGGTTTTGACAAACTTGGTGGATGAGTTGAGAAGAACAATCCAAATGGATTTTGGGGTTTAAGTCCGGATACAATCCGCCCCATCCCTAATCATTGGGAAGCGAATTGTAAACTGTTCAGACTGGCGAAGGTATGCGTTTCCGCTCGTCACACGACTCCGCCCCCCCCCCCCCCAACCAAGGATTTTCTAAAAAAAAGGCGAGTGCAAAGGAATAATTGGACATCCGACTTTCAATAAACTTTCAAGGTAACAAGTATAACTAGAATGGCATCCAGTATGAGCGCATACCACTTATGGCTGGATCTGCATCCAGATTTACCAAAAATCTAGTCCATCCATCCATCCATCGGGACCTACCTGTGCAGAAGCGTTGGTGCTGCTTAAGCCAGTCCTCCTTGCTATTGGGCACAATCCCTGGATGGGTCACCACTCCACACAGGATATCAGCAAGCTGGCAACTCAATTTTGGCTGACCCTGGAAGGTATGACAGGCAGAGTCAACCCCACCTGTATTAATTTCAACAGCTGAAGGGGATTTGAACTCAGGGTCCTAGGATCCCAAAAGCCCACCACCCTAACCATTAACAACACCGGCATAAAAAATCTATAAGCTTATTCTTTGTCACTCGCAAACGCATCCACCAAATTTTGTCATAACCCATCAACAAATTTTTGAAATATCATATATATAGTATATTATATATATAATATATATATATATATAATATATACATATTCGTTGGCCCTATTTATCTCGCAATTGTGAAGAATGCTTCATAAATAATAATATTCCTCGGTCTGGATCTGGTCATCCCGACCAAAAAAAAAGCTAATCATTCGTCCTTGTCCCAACCCTACCCTGTTCCACGCATGTTCATCCGAAATTATCCATAAACTTTTGAGATATCCTGCTCACGTCAGAACAAAGAAACAAACAAGAAAAAATATTGTGCATTAGCAGATACTTTAAAAATCCGATATAACAATATGCTTTGGTTTTGATTGGTGACCAATTCAAGTGGACCCAATATTCATTCTGTTCAAACTAGCCAGAGCACACAGCATCTGGGTGGGTGGAGATTACACTTTACTTGCAAAAAAAAATGTAGTCTGGGTGCACGTTTAACAAGACATATATACTATATATATATAATATCACATATATACATATATAAACAAAAAAACACAACACATTATAAGCAATAACGAACCGTGCTTCCCCATTGTCTCGGGTTGCTCACTTGCCAATTGTGTTTTTTTTTATTTATTTTGTGGTTCGCCGTACGGTAAACCGGCACAGGCCGGTAATGACTATCCGGATCGCTGTGGGTCGGTCCCATCGGCAACAAGGCCTTTTCTAAGCACCCCGATTCAAAATAAAATAACAATTTGCAATTGCCTTTAAAACAGTCCCGAGGACAAAGAAAAACTCGATTGCTTGACGTTGCTCTCGTACTGAGGTTCAAAGTTAAAACCTACTGTACCTACCTCCTGGTATGTGGTTGATGTCATAATGTTCCACTCTTCCAGGAGGTCAGGTTAGGGTGAAGTCCTCAGATGTTGAGGTCAACATTGTTAAGGAAAAGGGGGGGGGGAGAAATTCATTGACTGTGTAAGGAGATTGCAGAAGAGCTAGGGGAAAAGGGTTCGGATGGTGAGGACAAAGGGTAAGGCCGGTGAATGGATAAGTCGCAGTGGGGAAGTAATAAGGCCTTTAAGGATTATTGAAATCCCCCCACAAATGAAGCCGAGTCTAATGCGGCATATCACTCGCCATCGCATGACAGTTTGGTGGTCTCTGTCTTCTACGGCCTCCTTTCTAGTCTTGCACCCTCTGTTTCTGTGCTTGTCCCCCCCCTCCGCCCCCTCAAGGTTTCTGGCAAGGACACACACAACAGTCTATCTCTCCAAGCCCCCGCTGGTGAATGTACCTTAATCCAGGATCCACTGCTCACCTCCACTCATTTTGTTCTTTTTTTAATTACCTGGCCTATAAATATGCCACAGAGTTGAAACTTCCATCAAATAAAGGTTATCCTAGACCTTTAGCTGTAAAACAGCTTTTTATGATCGCCTATTTATTCCTGAGAGGTAGCAGCAATCCTATTTGTCATGCCCTGAGGGCCCAATCAAAACAGA
>CM068953.1:205148341-205168163 GCA_035128595.1 Eptatretus atami
CAACATTGTCATTCAGACTTCGAGCTCCAATTGTCGAATCGATTACAACCACAAGCTGAGATAGACTTTAACCACCCCTCGCAGTTTATACTTTCCTCTCAAACCAACCCATCAAAAAACTATCCGCATGTGTTGAATATTGATCCATGCTGTGATGTGGCACGAGAGAGCCACTACACACCCAAAGCTTGTATTATCCATAAAATCCTGCCCCGTTAATGTTGTGAACTTGTGCTGGAGGTGTTTTCAGATTGTCTTTGCTCTAGTGGATACTTTGAATGCCGGTTGAAACATCGTGTTTGTGCATGATTGCAGTGGCCATCCCTTCTGATTGCCAACCAAACTCGCACAACCCAATGACCCAAACGTTTCCATGGCTGATGTTTGTAATCTTTTTTTTCATGTCATGCAGGAAGCGGCAAAACGTTCGCATGGTAATGGTGCAAGATTGGGCCACACCCAACTGGTATGGACAGCCTTGCGTATTATGGGATCCTTTCAAAGTCCAGGTATGACACGTTGCCTTGAGTTCTGTGTGTTTCCCGATAATACTTGCTTTGGCGTCATCCTGCGTGCAATTTGATGGTTGTTGTTTTGGCTCTTTGACAACGTATGCAATTCTGTATTGTCATTTGCACACTTTGTATTTCTCGTTGTCCAGCAGCCAAGGAAATTGTGTGACGGAGCTTTTGCGTGATAAGGAGGGAGATTTTAGCCCGAGGAGTTTTCCTCTCGCCCTCTGGGCTTGTGCCTTGATGTAAGCACTTTATGTTTTTTGAATTTTATTGTTTTAATCGGATCAACGATTGACTGACATTGTTTGCAAAGGGGGAAATGAGAAGTAGTAATGTATGGGTGTGGCACAGTATGAATGGAGTTGGGGTGCGAAGGGACAAGTACATTGCGGTTGTATGAAAGCTCAGAAGTGTTGGCCACACATATTGGACATGGAATAAATTGGAAGTTGACCTGATTCACATCGTCATGAGGCAAGCGGTGTCACTCATTCAGTGGTCCTCATACAAATACAATTATTGTCCTGACTTAATTGGTTGATCACATCTTTAGGCCTGTGGCCGCCAAGAGGTGCTGAAAGGAAAGGGAGGCGGGACAATTAAAATCAGATCCAACAGAAGGGGATAAATAAGTCCTTGTTTATTTTTTTAATAGGTTTTACAAAAAAAAAAACACATCCAACAATAGTCGTTATTGAAAAGGTGGAGTTTGTTGAAAGCTTTGAGGGAAATATTTGAAGGGAACTCATCGGCCTCCATTTTTTGCTGGAATTCGTGTACAAGGAGCTGCTGTATAAACAAGTGAGTAAGATGTTCTCTGCTGTGTAAAACATGTTTCAATTTTACGGAGCGAAGATGACGGGGATTTGACATTGAAGTAGTAGTTCTGTTGTATTGTCTCTATTGGGAGCCATGGTGAGTGGCTTAACATGGAGTTTACATGGACTGTGAAAATCATGCGAGCAACACTGTTTGCGCACTTTCCTGTTCATCGATGCAAATTGTGTTCAGTTGATTCGATCAAGTAAACACTGATCTTAAATTCTAGCCTGGACACACAGGCACAAACAACATGATGATCGAATATTGCTATTTCAGACTATGTATTGCAATTGAAGAGAGTGACACAACCGTGTGACTGATCTGACCATCCTTCGTGTCAAATTGATCAAATCGGTTCACTCCTAAATTTTGGATAGTCGAGAAATGAGGGATCTCCTTACCGTCAAAAGCTGAAAGTACAATTCAAAAGCTGTTCTATGGTTGGTGAAGACCATTGAGTGAAATCTCAAAGCCTTTGAAGTGCATTCAACAAGGATCCCTTGCATTGTCATTGACCAGCTGAAATGTGCAAATGACAAATCGAACATGAAAAGGCAGAAGAAAACACTATGCGGTTATCCCATGGCGTTTCAAAAATCACTGACTCACTTTCGGTTGTTTGACCCCAAATTTGTCTCGTTTGAGTAGCCGGTTTCTGTAACCTGAGAAAGTTGGCTGAATGCAGCAACTGACAGGATCATTCCTGAACGTTGAAATGTCATATTTATTGCGTTCCGCCAGCCCGTTGACCACTTGAAAACGTGATGCAGAGTCATGTAAGCCAATGGATTAGGCTTCTGTTCCACGGTAAGCACCAATTGAATCGTATCGATTCCGTTCCACAGATGGGGGAATCGTGAATCAACACTTGAAACGAAGGGGCAAAAAAAAAAAAAAAATCACTGAACGTTTAGGCAAATTGCAGAACAAGGGCAAAATTATTGTATTGCACATATATATATATATATATATATATATATATATATATTATATATATATATATATATATCATATTATATATTATATATATATTATTTAACTGGCAGGGGACCGGTTCCCGGTGCTGTTCTAATCCTGTGGCATTTTGAAGAAATGAAAGAATTTTTTTTTGTGGGACCTTAAAACACTTTTCCTTCACCCACAAGGAATGCTGGTCAGATCATTTAATATACTTTTCACAAGCTACCATAAGGCTGAGGCACCATCGCAAGGATTATTTAATAATCAAGTAGAAATATATAATCTGAATGTGAACGCCTAACTTTTGAGGCAGCAATACACAGATCGAGTCACATCACAGCGCTTGCTGCATGAGCACATTGTCTCTGCTTTACTGACCACCAGTCAGAAGGTTGCAGGCAGGAATATTCAATTCGACCAAGGAAGCACACCGACCCTGTGAGATAACGCTGATGTCATCGGCTTTAAATCTCAGTCTGCAAAGCTCTGAGTGCCCATGGATCATCCAGATGGAGTGTGTTGCATAAACTTATGTCCATGATGTCATGTTTGATTAATTAAATCAGTGTGCTCTTTGTTACATAGTTAACAAAAATTAATGCACTTTTTTTATTTTTTTTAAATATTTAAAAAAGAAATGCACCCTGAAAACATTTCCCGGCACTCACGAATAACCTCTGGAAAGTTTAGCATCTCTGAGAAAAATGTTCTCTCTGGTCTCATCTCGTGTCCTGTCTCTCTCTTGTCTGTTCCTCTCTCGCTGTCTCTCTCTGTTCTGTCTCTCTGTCTCTGTCACTGTCTTTTCTCTGTCTGTCCCTGTCTTTCTCTGGTCTGTCCCTGTTTTCTCTGTTCTTCCCTGTCTTTCTCTGTCTTCCCTGTCTTTCTCTGTCTGTCCCTTCTGTCCCTGTCTGTTCCTGTCTTTCTCTGTCCGTCTCGTCCCTGTTCTGTCTGGTCCCTGTCTGTCTGTCCTGTCTGTCTGTCCCTGTCTGTCTGTCCTGTCGTCTTCCCTGTCTGTCTGTCCCATGTCTGTCTGTCCCTGTTCTGTCTGTTCCCCTGTCTTGCTGTCCTGTCTGTCTGCTCCCTGTCTGTCTCTCGTCTCTCTGTCCTCTGTCTCTCTTCGTGTCCCTCTGTCTCTCTCTCTTCCCTCTGTCTCTTCGCTGTCTGGTCTGTCTGTCTCTCTCTCTGTTCTGTCTCTCGTCTGTCTGTCTGTCTCTCGTCTGTCTCTCGTCTGTCTGTTGCTCTCGTCTGTCTTGTCTTCTCTTCGTCTGTCTGTCTGTCTCTCGTCTGTCTGTCTGGCTCTTCTCCTCTGTTCTGTCTGGTCTGTCTGTCTCTCTCTCTCTCGTGTCTGTTCTGTCTGTCTCTCTGTCTGTCTGTCTCCTCTCTCTGTCTGTTCTGTCTCTTCTCTCTGTCTTGTCTGTCTCTCTCTCTGTCTGTCTGTCTCTCTCTCTCTCTCGTCTGTCTGTCTCTCTCTCTCTCTGTCTGTCTGTTCTCTCTCTTCTCTCTGTCTGTCTGTCTGTCTCCTCTCTGTCTGTCTTGTTCGGTCTGTCTCTCTCTCTGTCTGTCTGTCTGTCTCTCTCTTCTGTCGTCTGTCCTCTCTCTGTCTGTCTGTCTCTCTCTCTGTCTGTCTGTTCTCTCTGTCTGTCTGTCTGTCATCTCTCTCTGTCTTTCTGTCTCTCTTCTCTGTCTGTTCTGCTGTGTCTCTCTCTCTCTCTCTCTCTCTCTCTCTCTCTCTCTCTGCTCTCTCTCTTCTCTCTCTTCTCTCTCTCTCTCTTCTCTCTCTCGTCTGTCGTTCTCTTCTCTCTCTCTCTCTCCTCTCTCTCTCTCCTCTCTCTCTCTCTCTCTCTCTGTCTCTCTCTCTTTTCTGTCTGTCTGTCTGTCTGTCTGTTCTGTCTGTCTGTCTGTCTGTCTGTCTCTCTGTCTCTCTGTTCTCTCTGTTCTCTCTGTCTCTCTGTCGTCTCTGTTCTCTCGTCTCTCTGGTCTCTCTGCTCTCTGTCTCTCTGTCTCTCTGTCTGTCTGTTTCTGTCTGTCTCTTGTCTCTTCTCTCGGTCTGTCTGTTTCGTCTCTCTCTCTGTCTGTCTGTCTCTGTCTCTCTCTCTGTCTGTCTGTTCTGTCTCTCTCTCTTCTGTCTTCTCTGTCTCTTCTGTCTGTCTTCTCGTCTCTCTCTCTGTCTGTCTGTCGCTGTCTCTCTCTCTGGTCTGTCTGTCCTCTGCTCTCTCTTCTGTCTGTCTGTCTCTGTCTCTCTCTCTGGTCTGTCTGTCTCCTGTCTCTCTCTCTGTTCTTGTCTGTCTCTGTCTCTTCTCTCTGTCTGTCTGTCTCTGTCTTCTCTCTCTGTCTGTCTGTCTCTGTCTTCTCTCTCTGGTCTGTCTCTCTCTGTCTGTCTTGTCTCTGTTCTCGTCTCTCTCTGTCTGTCTGTCTTCTGTCTGTCTGCTCTCTGGCTGTCGGTCTCTGTTGTCTCTCTCTGTCTGTCTGTCTCTGTCTGTCTCTCTTCTGTCTGTCTGGTTCTCTGTCTGTCTCTCTCTCTGTCTGCTCTCTCTCTGTCTGTTCTGTCTCTGTCTGTCTCTCCTCTCTGTCTGTGTTCTGTCTGTCTGTCTCTCTGTCTGTCTGTCTGTCTGTTCTGTCTCTCTGTCTGTCTGTCGTTCTCTCTTCTCTGTCTGTCGTCTGTCTCTCTCTCTGTCTGTCTGTCTGTCTCTCTCTGCTGTCTGTCTGTCTGTCTTCTCTCGTATCTTTCTTCTGTCTCTCTCTCTGTCTGTCTGGTCCTCTCTGTCTCTCTGTCGGTCTTGTCTCTTCTCTTCTCTGTCCATCTCTCTCTCTTGTCCATCTCTCTCTCTGTCCATCCTCCTCTCCTCTCTGGTGTCTCTGTCCTCTGTCTGTCTATGTTCTCTGTCTCTCTCTGTCTTTTCTCTGTCTTTCTCTCTGTCTCTGTCTCCTCTGTCTCTGTCTCTCTCTGTCTCTGTCTCTCTCTGTTCTCTCTCTGTCTCTCTCTCTGTCTCTCTCTGTCTCTCTCTCTGTCTCTCTCTGTCTCTCTCATGTCTCTCTCTGTCTCTCTCTGTCTCTCGTCTCTCTCTGTCTGTCTGTCTGTCTCTTCTCTGTCTGTCTGTCTGTCTCTCTCTCTGTCTGTCTGTCTCTCTCTGTCTGTCTTCTCTCTCTGTCTCTCTCTCTCTCTCTTCGTCTCTCTCTCTTGTCCATCCTCTCTGTCCATCTCTCTCTCTCTCTCTCTCTGTGTCTCTGTCTCTGTCTGTTCTATTGTCTCTGTCGCTCTCTGTCTCTGTCTCTCTCTGTCTCTTCTCTCGTCTCTCTCTCTGTCTCTCTCTGTCTCTCTCTGTCTCTCTCTGTCCTCTCTCTGTCTCCTCTCTTTCTCTCTCTTTCTCTCTCTTTCTCTGTCTGTCTGTCTGTCTCTTCTTTCTTTCTCTCTGTTCTTTCTGTCTCGTCTGTCTCTCTTTCTCTCTGCTCTCTTGTCCTCTGTCTGTCTTTCCTTTCTGTTCTTTCTCTCTGTCTTCTCTCTGTTCTTTCTCTCTGTCTTTTTTCTCTCTGTCTTTCTCTCTGTCTTTCTCTCTGTCTTCTCCTCTGTCTTTCTGTCCTTTCCTCTGTCTTTCTCTCTGTCTTTCTCTGTCTTCTCTGTCTTTCTCTCTGTCTTTCTCTGTCTTCTCTGTCTTCTCTCTGTCTTTTTCTCTGTCTTTCTCTTCTGTTTTCTCTCTTTGTCTCTCTCGTTCGTCTGTCTCTGTCTCTGTCTCTGTCTCTGTCTCTGTCACTCGTCGTCTGTCTCTCTCCTCTGTCTCTTCATCACTCTGTCTCCTCTTCTCTCTCGCTCTCCTCTCTCTCTCTCTCTCTCTCTCTCTCCTCTCTCTCTCTCTCTCGTCATATGTCTCTTACTGTCTCTACGTCTCTACGTCTCTACGTCTCACGGTCTCTACGTCTCTACGTCCTAGTTCTCTACGTCCTCTACGTCTCTACGTCTCTACGTCTCTACTCCTAGTCTCTACGTCTCTACGCTCTACGTCTCTACGTCTCTACCTCTCTCCTCTCTCTCTCTCTCTCTCTCTCTCTCTCTCTCTCTCTCTCTCCTATGTCTCTATCTCTATCTCTCTCCCTCTCTCTCTCTTCTCTCTCTTCTCTCTCTCTCTCTCTCTCTTCTCTCTCTCTCTCTCTCTCTCTCTCCATGTCTCCATGTCTCCATGTTCTCATGTCTCCATGTCTCCATGTCTCCATGTCTCCATGTCTCCATGTCTCCATGTCGTCGGGATGCAACAGAATATAGCGAAAAAGTCTTGAAGTGAGGGCGAAGCCCGAGGGGGAGCCGAAAGGGTGTTATCCCCCCTCGTCAGAAATTTTTCTAATTCTAAGATAGCTTGGATTGATTTGAAGCATCCAAAAATGATTTTTATTGGGTCCTATACTCACTCTAAATCAAATAAAACCTTCAACTTAAGTCTGTTTTGTCATGTTTGTCAGACAAATCAGTCCTGCAATATCAAAGCCAGTCAGCAAGCATAATCCTCCTGAAATTGGTTTTCGTACAATCACAATGTTTTAGAGCCCAATGTGCTAGAGTCGATAAAAAGTATTTACTAGTAAGTAGTCACAGTCAAACCAGATTTAAAGGGAACAGCATTGTGACAGAAACAAGAACACATCCGAGACAAGACAGGCTACTTCCTCATCAGCATTTTTCTGATGCAAGTCTATCAGTCTTTGCTGCCGGCATTATAAGTTCTTTCTTCCTTCCTCTTAGTGGCACTAGTGGTTGGTTTCTCTGACTCAGAGCCATAGGCTTCCAGTCTCTTTTTCTCTCCTTGTCTTCTTTTCAACGAGCCTCTTTTTCCACCTTGTAGGCATTGCGCATGTTTTTGACCAGTAGTACATTACCGGATCAAACTTTGGGTCACCCTCTTAAAGTATTCCCACTGCTGACTTTCCAGATGCCCTCAGTGAATATTTTACAGTCTGAATAGCACTGTAGTCTCCGGTGCAACTCTTGCTGTTTTGGATGATATAACGTTCTCCCATGACATTGAAGGATCTTAAACTTTGGGGTCCATGAAGGCAAGACAGAAGTGCCTTCACAAGTTTACTTAGCGAGGTATTACTTGTCCTTGTTTGAAGGACTGGTTTGCCCACCACTCATCAATTCGCCATCCATCTTCTGGCGGCAGCCAAGTTTGCATCTACATGGTATGTCGTTAACCTCAGGTCATAGGCAACCTTCTTCTTCCTCATTCAAGACATTGTCATCAAGTTGGAAGTCGCAACATAGCTTTCACAGTCACATCATGGCCTCTACAGGGTTGGGGTCAATTAGGCTGATGCCTGCACGGAGAATGCGGATTCAGTTATCGGCATCTTCTTTCAAGAGCGGTACATCCCAATTTGCTAAGCTTCCTTCAGTTGGTTTTGAAGTCCTTGACAGTCGTGTGGATGGATGTAGACAGTTCAAGATGGACTTTGCTTTCCCATGAACCATATCTTCAACATTCAAAAGTTTTGGGCATTCCCTGGCCAACTTGCAGCTGATGTAGCCTTCTGTAGGACAGATCATTAATACCTGGGGCTTCACATAGCAGGCTAGGAATTCCTTCAGAAGACTACAGATCTCTGCATGGATTTTAGTGAATCCATGGGAGACCTTTTTGGAACAGCACTACATACTTCATTGAGGGGGTAACACTGCTGCCAACATAAACCTCCAAGATGAGGCGCATCTTTTTCTCACATAAACAACGATCCAAGATGTTCTGTTTGCGTTTCTTTCCATCTTCGCGTCATATTCTTACTACTCAAGAGTGAGAATTGTATTTTCCGGATTCTGGCCTTGTGCATTTTTCAGTCACCAAATTCCTGTTGATAGATTTCAGCCAACAGTGCTTGATATGAGGCGATGCTGCTTGGTAAGAACCATAGTAGAAACTGTGAGGGCATCAGCTGACGCAAGTATCCACACTCAAGTCTTAGGCGATAGCCAAGCGATGGCTGATGAATCGTTCAGGCATGTGGTGAATTGGGACATCAACAGAGTACACACTCCTGATACAGTTCTCTCAGATCAACAGACCATGTTCATATCTGTGAAGTAATGTGAATAATGACTTTCACACCAACCACGCAAATTGGTTTGCAGAATACCTTTGCAGCATTATGTGCATGGTGGCAGGTTCACCCATCAATGTCTAACAGTGTGGGGCATTCTCTCACGGATGCGGTTTCAAAAGCCAGTCTTGGGAGCACCGCATTTGACGTTGGGCATGAATCCAAGAGCAAGAATTCAAGTTGGTAAATGAATGTCCTTTGCTCAAACAATGCAACAATTCATCATTGTTAGAGATTTACTATCCATGTGGACTACATAATAGATGCCAGATGTTTCACCACAACCGTTTTTGGGTAGTTTCGCAGAAGTAACTCACGAGAATCGCAAGAATCCTTTTGAGACTCTCAGAGGTAGACTCATCAATGTCAGCGAGAAAAAGCACGTCCTCAACTGCTGAGAGTCTCTTCCTCAGTGTCTTTGCCAAGCCATGCCTGGTCTTGTACGAGGCAGGGACACACGATTCATTGATAATAAGGTCAAGAGCCTTTGGGTCTTAGCTAAAGTTTTTGATAAATTCGATCACTGTTTTGGCACCAGAGTAAATGCATGAATTTTTCACAACGAATCCACACCAATGCTTCAGCTGTTGTAACTCGATCCTGGACTTGGTGCAACCGTTTTAGTGGATGTCTCGTTGTTAAGCAGCTGTAACCGGCATTGAACCTGAAAAGGACATAAAATAGTTCATGACGGCACCGAGAGTTTACCCAAACTGGTGTCATGGCAATTCGAAATTCAACATTCATTTTCAAGGAAATATGAATGTTTTTGAAGTCAAGCGATGTAAGAGTTTATTGGACAATTTCGTGCAGCAATTTCTTCAGATCTTTCCATATTATTCTGAACATTCAAAATTGAAATATCTCTGTTATTTGTGAAGGAATGACCCCCAAACCACTTTTCATTTGATAGCCAATATAAATTGCATTTATGATAAATTATCAAGAGTTCACCCCAATTTGACCTTTTAACCTTGACCTTCTGAAGCAGGACCAGGCCAAAAGGGGCCTAGCTAGGCACTGGAAACAAGACCAAAACACAGATGGTCCACCATCCCACGTGCAGGCGTCCGCAAAGATCGTTTGGTTAATGTTAGTTTATATTTTTTTGCCGTACGTAATGGCGCTGCACTCGAGCAGCGTGTTTAAGGCTCCAAAGGCCGTGGGCTATGATATTAGCGGGTTATGATAGGCTTTTTGGGCCGGGAGGGCTTTACTTGGGAATACGATAGATTTCCTTTCACTAGCCTTGGCAGCCTTCACATGTTTGCCGGTGGTGGCATTGCTTTGTTAAAACATGACGATCCCCGACTGCCGTAAGCCAACTCGGAGTTGAGATAATAAAAACAGCACGGCCAGCAGTCTGAGTTTCCTCACGAACGTCCCCACGGATCTCGCCGTCACTGGCCTTTTTCCCAGCCAGTCCATCGCACCGGTTTCTTTTAAACCGTGGTTCCCTTATTCACACGATAGCTTCCGATTCTAATGCAGGGTTGCGTTCAACGTATTTCAAGTCGTTGATATTGCAGGACATTGACGATTTTAAATCACAATACCATGCACTTGCAGAATTAGTACAAAACGAAACTAAGAGCCTACTATTATGGGATGCCAAAATCTTCTAACAATCACGGTACTATCCGGCCACGTGATTACTCGAATGATCAGGTCATGTGTTCCTCAATATGGTCTAGGAAGCTGTTAGTGAATGAGTTCAGTTCATAAAGCATTGGCGGGGATGTCGCGTTAGCAACCCGATGCTGGTTTTATCGCCGTGAAATTGGACCGCTGATAGACGCGGGAAGTTTAGCGCATAAATTAACGCATTCTCAGACGCCGTATGGCAATGCGTTCTCGTCTGGACCGGAGGCCGGGGCATGCCGCGTTCGCCAGCGGCTTGTTCAGCGGAACTTCTGAGTTTTGACTGAGCTTCCCATTAGTCTTTGCCCCACCCTGGATTAGAGAAGGACCGCTACCCCCCCCCCATGATTTTATTGCAAATCTGAACGAATCACAGGGACCAACTTGCCGCAATGAAAAGTCGGATTTCCGCCTTCGGCGGAATTGACATTCCCGATGTTCTTCCATGTCTCCATGTCTCCCAATGTCTCCATGTCTCCTGTCTCCATGTCTCCATGTCTCATGCCCATGTCTCCATGTCTCCATGTCTCATTTCTCCATTCTCATGTCTCATGTCTCCAGTTCCTGTCTCCATGTCTCCATGTCTCCATGTCTCATGTCTCCAGTCTCCATGTCCCATGTCTCCATGTCTCCTGTCTCCATGTTCTCTATGTCTCTGGTCTCTCTCTTTTCTCTCTCTTTCTCTCTTCTGCTCTCTCTTTCTTCTCTCTTCTCTCTTCTTTCCTGTCTTCTGTCTCTGTCTCTGTCTTGTCTCTCTCACTCTGTCTCTGTCTCTGTCTCTCTCTCTCTCTCTCTCTCTTCTCTCTCTCTCTGTCTCTCTGTCTCTCTGTCTCACTGTCTCTCGTCTCTCTGTCTCTATGTCTCTCCTGTCTCTCGTCTCTCTGTTCTCTCATGTCTCTTCTGTCTCTCTGTCTCTCTTCTCTCTGTCTCTCTGTCTCTCTGTCTCTTCCTGGTCTCTCTGTCTCTCTTTCTCTCTGTCTCTCATGTCATCATATGTCTCTCATGCTCCGTCTGACTCTCTCTGTCCTACTGTCTCTCTGTTCTCCTGTCTCTACTGATTCATCTCTGTTCTCTCTGTCTCTCTGTCTCTCTCTACTCTCTCATACTCATCCTCATCTACATCTCTCTCTCTCATCTCTCTCTTCTCTTCTCTCTCTCATCTCTCTACTGTCTTGCTCTCTCTCTCTCTCTGTTCTGTTCATCTGTCTCATCATGTCTCTGTCTCTCTTCTGTCTCTGTCTCTGTCTCCTGGTCTCTGTCTCTTGTCTCTCTGTCTCTGTCTCTCTGTTCTCGTCTCTACATGTACTCTGTCTCTCTGTCTTCTGTCTCTCTCTCTCTTCTCTCTCATCTCTCATCTCTAATGTCTCTCTCATCGTGTCTCTCTACTCCTGTCTTTCTGTCTCTCTTCTTGTCTCTCTTATCTCTCTGTACATCTCTCAATCTCATGTCTCTCTCTCTGTGTCTCACTCTGTGTCATGTCTCTCTCTCTCCCTCTCTCTCTCTCTCTCTCTTCTCTCATCTCTCTCTACTTCTCTCTCTCTCTCTCTCTCTCTCTCACTCTCTCTCTACATCTCGGTCTCTCTTATGTCCATATGTTCTCTCATGTTTCTCTGTCTATAGTCTATCTAATTTCTCTGTTCCTCCTCCTCATCTTCCTCTCTCTCTCTTCTTACACTCTCCTCTTCCCTACTCTCCTCTCCTTCTCTGATCCCTCTTCCATCTTCCCTAACTACTACCTCTTCTTCACCCTGTCTATTCTCCTCCTACTTCTCCTCCTCTACCTCTTATCTACTTCTCTTCATTCTCCTCCCCTCTCCTCTTCCATTACTTTACTCCCCTTCTTCGTTTTCTCCCTCTCCCAACCACCATCTTTTTCTATTCTTTCCTACTTCTCCATTCTCTATCTCATAACTCTCCTCTTTCATCTACTCTCTGTCCCCTCCTCTTTACCTCTCTCTACCCTCTTTTTCCTATTCTTTTCTCTTCCTTCTCTTCTCACTTTTCTACTTTTTTCTCTTGCTCTTTACTCCCTTCTTCTCCCAATTTACTCTCTTCACATCTTCTCATTCTCTTCCTCTTCTACCTCTTCCTATCTTCTCTTCTTTTCTAAACATCTACTTTCCTCTTCTTCATTCACTGCCCACTCGTCCCTCCTGCTTCTTCTCTTTCCTCTCTTCTTCTTCCCTCTCCTGTTTCCTCCTCATTTCTACTAATCTCCTACTTTCTCAACTACTCCCCTTCTCTCTCTCTTCTCTCTTTTTCTCTCTATACTCCTCATCTCTAATCCTCTACCTACTCTTCTTCTCCTTCTTCTTCTTTTTTCTCTTCTCTTCTAATCCTACCTACTACCTTTCCATACCCTCTCCATTACTCTCCCCCATCTTTCTTCTTTCCTCTCCTTCCTTCTCTCTCTTCGTCTTCTTTCCTTTCTACCTTCTCATCTCTTTCGTCTTCTCTCCTCTCCTTTCTTCCTCCCCTCTCCTACCCTCCCTCTCCCTTCTCGACTACTTCTTCCTCTCTTTTCTTTCCCTCCTCTCTTCTTCCTTCTCCTTCTCTAAAAACTCTACCTTCCCCTTCCTCTTGCTCTTTACACTACAACACAACTCTTCTCTCCCTTTTCCTCTCCTCTTTCTCTCCTCCTTCTTCTTTCTTTCCCTCTCTCTTCTTCTCTTTCTCCTCTCCTCCTTCTTTCTTCCTCTTCTTTTTCCCTCCCCTTCCTCTTCCTCTTTCTCTACTACTCGTCTACCAACTACCACACTATATCTCTTCTCTTTCTCTATTTTCCTTATTCCTGCATACTTCCTCCTCCCTTCTCTCTTTCTTATCTGTCTCTCTCTCATCCTCTTAAACTCTCTCTCCTTTCCTCTCTATTCTTTTATTCTCCTACTTCTTCTCTCCTGTTCTTTTCTCCCTCCCTCTTTCCCCTCTCCTTCCTTTTCCCTCCCTCTTATCTGCATCTTACCGGCTCCTCCCTCTCCTTTCCTACCCTTATCCCTTATCCCCTACTACTCTAACTTCTTCTTTCTTCTCATCTACCACTCCTATCTCTTACTCTCTCTCTTTCTTTTCATCCTCTCTCTCTTCTCCTTCTACCTCGTCCTTCTCATACCTTTCATCTCTCTCCCTCCCTTATTCCCATTCTCTCCCTACTATCCCTACTCTTTCTCCTTCTCTTACTTCTACTCTTCTTCTCCTCCTCTTCATCACTCTCTCTCTACCTCTAATCTTCTCTACCTATCTCTCACTCTTCTCATTTTTCCTCTTCCTTCTCCTCTTTCCTTCATCTCCTTTTCCTCACTCTCCTCTCACTTCCCTAGTCCCTCATCTATCTATCCTCCTCTTCCTCTCTCTCTCTCCTATTCTTCACCTCTCTTTCTTCTCACTCTATCTACACTCTCCATCTTTCTTTCTCTCTCTATTTTTCTCCTTACTTATCCCTACCTCTTCTACTCATCTTCTTCTCTCCTTCTCTACCTCTCTTCATCTTCCCTACCACATCCTTCTTCCTCATACTTAACTCCTCCCTTCCCGTTCTTCTTCTCTTCTCTTCCTCCTTCCTAATCCATCCCTTCTCTTTCTACGCCATCTCTTATTATCTCCTCTCCCTCTACTCCCTCAATTCTCCCTCTTTCTCCTCTTCTCTTCTATCCCTTCTACCCCCTCTCTTCTTTCTCTCACTCCACTCCTTTTCTCCTCTTTCCTTCCTCTTCTCTTCTCTTTCTCCCTATCTTCTACTCCCTCTTCCTACTCTCCACCTAACTCCCCTTTCCCTTCCACAATTTCTACCTCTTAATTAACTCTCTCTCCTCCTCACTCCTTCCTCCTTTCACATACTTACATCTCTTGCCTCTCCTCTCTACTTCTTCCTACTTCTTCCTCTACTACTATCTATTCTCTTCTTTTCTCTTCCTTTCTTCACCCACCTTATTCATAACCACTCTTCTCCTCGCATTTTCTTAATTCTAATCTATCTCTCCCTGTCCTCTTCCCTCTCTCCTCTCTACTACATTACATATCCTAACTTTCTCTTTCTCTCTCCTTCTTCCTCCTCTACTCACTACTTCTACATCCGATCCCTACTTTTCTTCTCTTCTTAATTCTACCTATCTACAACCCCTCTTTCTTCAAAAAAAAAAAGAGCCTTCCTCTACCTTCTCCTAAACTCCACTTCTATCCTGCTTCTTTCCTCTTTTCCTCTGCTCTCTCTATCTCTTCTAACGCTCTATACCTCTCTTACTCTCTTCCCTCCATACTCCTCTTCTCTTCAACCTCTCTCTTTCCCATCTCTCCATATTACTCCTCTCTACTCTTACTTTCTCTACTCTCCTTCATACTTCTTTCTTTCCCCTTCCCTCTCTCACTCTTTTCCTCTTATCTACACATCCTCATTCACCCTTCTCCTCCTCCTCCTCTCCGTCTTCTCCTCTCTTTCCATTACGTCCTACCCTCCTCCCTTCCTCTCCTGACTATCTCTTACCTCTACCCCTCCCTCCTCCCCTCTCCCTACCTTCTCCTAACTCATCATTTTCCCTTTCCTCTCACTCCTCCTAACTCTCCTTTTCCTCTTCTATTCCTCCCACCTCTTCTCTATCATAACTCCTTCTTCCTCCTGCTTCCCCCCTCCTCTTTGTCTTCCCTTCTTCCTTCTCCTTCTCTTTCTTCACTATTCGTTTAACCCTATCTCTCTCCTTCTTTCTCTTGCTTTTCATCCTCCTCTCTCTCTCTTTCTCTCTCTCTTCCTCTCCTATCCTCTCCTCCTCTCCTCTCCTACTCAATCTCTACACACTCCTCTTCCCCTCCCTTCCTCCTCTACCCCCTCTCTTCATTATTCTCACCCTCGTCTTCCTCTCTTCCTCTCTCTTTTCTCTCTTTCCTCTTCTTCTCTCCTCTCTCTCTTCTCTGCCTCTCTAACTCTCTCTCCTCCTTTCTCGACTCTCTCTCTCCTCTTCTCCTTCTTCTCCTCTCTCCTCTCTCTCGCTTCTTTCTCCACTCTTCATCTACTTTCTCTTCTCTCTTCTCTCTCTTCTCCTTCCTCTTCTCTCTAACCCTCTCCCTCTCAACTCCTTTCTCTCTCTTTTCCTCTCTCCCTTCCTCTCCCTCTCCTTTTCCTTCCTCCTTCTCTCTTCTAATCTCCACATCTTTTCTTCTTTCTTCTCCTCTCTCTCCTCTTCCTTCTTCTTCTTCTCTCTCTACCTACTGCTTCCCATCCCTCTTTCTCTTTCTCTTCTCCTCGTCTTTCCTCTAAACATACTCCTCCTTCCTCTCTCTTTCTCTCTACCCTCTTTCTCTCAATCTTCTCTCTCTCTCTTCCTCCTTTCTCTTTTCCTCTCCACTCTAACTCTCCTCTTCCTACTACCTAAACTCCCTCTTCTCTCTCCTTCTCTTCCTCTTCCCACCTTTTTCTTATCTCTCTTCTTTCCTCTCCCCTCTCTTCCCTCTCCTTCCTTCTTCCCCTAACTAAATTCTCCTTCGTTCTTACCTCTACGTTCTTACTTCTTCCTCTTTCCTTTCCCTCTTTCCTCCCTTCCTACCTTCCTTCCTCTTTTTTCTTCTGCCTCTCCTTTCTCCTCTTCCTTCCCTCCTCCTCTCTTCACTCTCTCCTCCTCTTCCTTCTCCTTCTTCCTCCCTTTCTCCTCATCATTCTTCTTCTCCCCTTCCTCTCTCCTTTCCTTCTCTTCTCTCTTCCTCAATCCTCCTCCTATTCATCTCTCTCCCTTTCCTCTTCTTTCTTTCTCTCTCTCTCTCTCCTTTCTCTTCTTCCCTAATTCTCTCTCTCTCTCCCCCTTCTCTCTCCCTCTCCTCTCTTCCCTCTCTCCCTTACTTCTTTCTTTCTCTCCTCCTCCTTCTTTCTCCCCATCTTCTCTTTCTTCTCTTCCTCCTCCTCTTCTTTCTCCCTTCCCTCCTCAACCTATTCTCCTTCTTCTCTCCTGCTCCCTTCTTCTAATTCTCTTCCTTTCTCCTCTTCCCTTCTTTTCTTTTCCCTTCTTCTCATCTCCCTCTTCTCCTCCTATCCTTCTCTTCCTTTTTCACTTCTTCTTTTTCACTCACCCTCCCTCTCCCCTCCTTCTTTTTTCTTTCTCTCTTCTCTTCTCTCCCTTCTCTTTTCTTCCCTCCTCCTACCTTCTCTATCTTCTTCTCTTTCCCTCTCTTCATTTTCTTTTCTAATCTATTCATTCTATCTAACCTCTCCTTTCCTCTTCCTCTTTCTCTCCCTAACTTTCTTCTCTCTCCCTCCTCTCCTCTCTCCCTTTCTTCTTCTCCTTCTCTCCTTTCTTCCCTCCCTTCTACTCTCTCTTCCCCCTTCCTCTCTTCTTCTCCTCTACCATCCCTTTCTTCCTTCCTCTCCTCTCTCTACCTCTCCCTCCTCCTTCCTCTTTTTCTTCTTTCTCTCCCCTCTCTCTTCCTTCTTCCCCTTCTTCTTTTCTTCTTCTCTCTTCTCTCTTTCTCTCCTTCACTTCTCCCCTCCTTCCTCTATCCTCTTTTCTCCCTCTTTCTCTTCCTCTTTCCTTCTCTCCCTTTCTACTCTCCCTTTCTTGCCCTTCCTCTCTCCTCTCTCTCCTCTTCTTTCACTCTTTCTCTCCTCTCCTTCCTCCCCTTTCCTCCCTCCTCTCCTCCATCCCTTCTCTACTCCTCTCTTCTCGTTCTCTCTTCTCTCTCCTTTTCGCTCCCTTCTTTCTCTCCTATTTCCTCCCCTTCTCCCCCCTTCTTCTCTCTCCTTTCTCCCTCCTCTCTTTCTTCCTCTCCCTTCTTCGCCCTCTCTTCTCCCTTACTCTCTTCTCTTTTCTCTCTTCCCTCTCTTCTCTCTCTCTCCCTACCCTCTTCTTCTTTTCTTTCTTCTTTCTTCTCTCTCCTCTTTCTATGTCTATCTTCTATGTCTCTTTCATATGTCTATGTCTCTTCTATGTCTATTTCTTTTCTTGTCTATGTCTCTTCTATGGTCTTCTTCTATGTCATCTTTCTAGTCTATGTCTCTGCCTATGTCTATCTTTCTCTGTCTCTCTTTCTACTGTCTATCTTCTAGTCTCTTTCTATGTCTGTCGCTTCTATGATCTATGTCTCTTTCTATAGTCTATGTCTCTTTCTATGTCTATCTTTCTATAGTACTCTCTTTCATATATGAGTCCTATCTTTCTCATGGTCTATGTCTCTCTTTCATGTCATATCTTTCTATGATCTATCGTCTATTTCTGTGTCTATGTCTCTTTCTCTGTCTTCATCTATCTGATGTCTATGATCTCTTTCTCTGTCTTATGTCTTTCTGTGTTATATTATATATTATATATATATTATATATATATATCAATATATAGTCATGTGCCACTTAACGACGGGATACGTTTTCTAGAGAATGCGTCGTTAAGCGATGTCGTGCATGTGAGAACAGTATAGAGTCTACTTACAACAAACCTAGATGGCATAGCCTACTACAACCACCGAGGTACTATGGATCTATAGCCATCCAATCGCTTAGGGAAAAAACATTTACTGACTTGACACAAAGCACACCAAACAACTTAGGTACAAGCGGCTTCTATATGATGTACTAAACAATTCTGGAAGGGGAGAGCGAAGCACAAATGCATATGGCAGCTTCATAGCCTTCAAATTTTCGTGTTTTAGCCCACACCCAAAAATGCTCCTGTTTTTTGCGGAGGGAACCACTGGAATGCGGACAAAATGTGGGCACTGCGGCAGTAGTGCTTTTAATTTGTAATCTTGCTCGGAAATTTGATTTTCAGTCATTATGTTCTCATTGATATGACAAAGAAGGCCATAACTACTAACTTATGAAGAAATAGGCATCATCGTGTGATATTGTGGAGTGAATTTGACATGATTGGAGGTAAATTTATCGTCAATGCTGATCCGGTTATGACCTTGTGAGGAAGACGATCGCATCACAATGGTCATCGATGCTGATGACTAAGGCCAGGAGGAGGGCTGGAGTCGGCCTTGCCTTCATTTTTGTGTGGTTCAATTCAATGAGGAGAACATAAGCCTCCTGTTTGTAGTTGAACGTTTTTATTGATGGGAATAATTCTCAGCAGGAGGGAAGAGGCTGTAGTAAAAAAGGCCAAGAAGCAAAAAAGAGGCAAGAAGCAACAGTGAACCCCCACGACACAGAGAGTTGTGCCAGTCTGCGGAGACCTTTTTAGGTCATCTCTACCGAGATGACTTAATAAAAAGCCGGACCAAATTCCCGCTACGTCCGTACACGGATCCGTCAACAAAATTTCCTTTCCGAATCTTGATGAAACTTAGTATGTGGGTAGAGGATCGATGAGCCTGTGCACACCACGATCTAACTTTTGTCCGAGGCTACAAGAGTCAGGGTCAGGTCACGAGAGTCACAGTAAGTTATTCTAAAGATCGCCATTTTCTAACAACCTATCTAGTCTTGCATTAATCTACAAGATAATTGGACAACTGTTTTAGATTACTGATAGTAAAAAATATTATCTTTGTATCTAACCGTGACAGATTTTTGAATTTCCTCCCGTTGGCCGCCACCGTAACCTGGAAGATGGTCAAAAAACACCTCCCGCTTACAAAAGAAAAACTTTTTACTTTCGATCTTGATGAAATTTGGTATGTGGGTAGAGGGTCGATGAGTGCATACCCAACGACGATATTTTTTTCCCGGATTCGAGGTCAGGTCAAGGTCACGAGTCACAAAAGTTGTGAAAGTCGCCATTTTCAAAAAACCTATCTCGTCTGTCATTTTAGGAGATATCTGGCAACGGATTACTCGAATCATGATAGTAAAACAACATTATAGAGATGAACGTCACCCCCCCACAGGTGAGACAGCGTATTTTTTGAAGTCTTCTTATTAATTACCTGGCCTATAAATATGCCCACAGAGCTTGAAACTTCATCAAATTAAAGGTTATCCTAGACCTTTAGCTGTAAACAGCTTTTTATGATCGCCTATTTATTCCTGAAGAGAGCAGCAATCCTATTGTCATGCCCTGAGGCCCAATCAAAACAGAAAGTGTACCAGTGCTGAGACCTTTAATTTGACATGATTCTTACACTTATCCATTTGCTGATTTTACCACTTTGACCATTTTGTGAATTATTATTATCGAATCTAATGGCTAAGCAAAAGTTTTATGAAAAGTCAGTTCTGCGCATATACAAATAGAATCAATCATAATAAATAACAAGCATGGTGATTTCAATAGTGTGTAAATTTTGTGCTCTAAATTTAAACAACTTTGATTTTTTTCAATTTACTTGAAAGTGTGACTTTAAAATTTCAGTCACGGGTTATAAATACTATAATTTCAAATGTACCAATTAATTTATATTTTTTCAAAAATTCCTACTATTTTGTGTCGGAGTCCAACCTGATGACGAAATCAGCCTGTTGCATAATTAGGGCGAATTTTGGCACAATATCTCAATTTAGCCCGATACGGTAGCAGATACAGACGGACTCCTTTATTAAACTTCTTTTTCAGGTCGCGACGCGGAAGTTGATTGGGACTTTGTGGTCGCTGTGCCAGTCACTATCTGCAGAGGAATTACGTTTGTCCCCTCGATTTCCAATCATGGATGAAATGTGCAGCATTACACCAACTTGTCTTCAGAAACGTGGGTCTGTCCAGGAAGATGAATGCACTTCCCGTCAATGTGGGGTATGGTAGTTCTGGGACAGCAGAGTGTTTCATCCGAAACAAGGCTCGTTTGCACAAATCTTGCCATGACAAATTCGATTTGGCGAATGATCCGATTTGTGGTTTCCCATATTCGTTTCGCGAGGGGACTGGAAGAGGAACCTACTGTCGCCGAGATTC
>CM068953.1:205168489-205179424 GCA_035128595.1 Eptatretus atami
CGACTTGGGCTCCCCTTCTGAAAATGCAGGTTATGGTCCAATTATGCTGTGTAGCAAGTTTGTTGCTGGTATGTAGTAGGTAAAGGTTTTGGCGAGATTTTTACGGTCCTGACCATTCCCATCGTTGTAACGTAGGAAAACCAACTTTTTATGCCACTTAGTAATACGATTTGAATATATTTCGACATTAGTGATGCGTATAGAATGCAAGATTGAGGGCGGACTAACTGATTTGTAAACAGAGTATTTGATAGAGCTAGGCGTGCTCTCTGGAAATACAGAAAATGTCTTTTTGACCTTTTGACCTTTGACCTTGACCTTGACCTTCATGGGTGACCTTGACCTTGGCTCCCCTTCCAAAATTAGATCTTATTGACCCAGGAAGTTGTGTACCAAATTTGGTGCTTTTGTCCAGTCAGTAAATGTTTTGTCGAATTTCTACCTTAAGCGATCCTTGACTATGCCTATTGCTCCAAGGCTACAAAACCTGTTACAGATGTACTTCCTGAAGACTGTTGGGCAATTGTAACACCCAATGTAAGTATTTTGATGTATTCTAAACATGGAAAACGGGTACAGTAAAAATACGGTATAAAAGATAAAAAATGGTTCACCTGCATAGGGCACTTACCATGAATGGAGCTTGCAGGACTAGAAGTTGCTCTGGGTGAGTGAATGTGAAGGCCCAGGACATTACTGTACACCACTGTAGATATTATAAACACGACACTTCGGCTACACGAAATTTAGAATTTTTTTTTCTTTCTTCTTGTAATAACCCTAACCCAAAAACACCAAACACATTGTACAGCTGTACAAAAATATTTATTTATTTATTTTTAACTTTTTAAACTTTTTTGTTAAAAACTAAGATACAAACACACACATTAGGCTAGGCCCGAGGCCTATACAGGGTCAGGATCATCAATATCACAGTCTTCCACCTCCACATCTTGTCCCACTGTCCCACATCCATGATAGACGGAAGACGTGTTCGTTTTACCTTTGTGCTGTTCATGACGGCCATGTGTGTTGTTAGGGGCTGCTTACAATCTCCTCTCACATCGATTATAGAAAGGTGAATAAATAGCGTTTGGATTTTATAAATAATCACTGCATCGATGTTATAATTTACAAATGAGGAAACGAGCACCTGTCAGTTGTGTGATATATTTGCGGAACAGTGTGAATGTTTTAACAACATAAAAAGGTTTACTAAAAATCAATTAATGTGTTTTAATTTCTACTGTAACAACAACGATTTATTCATGGAATTCTTTAATTCAAAGGTAATTTACTTGCTAGAAGGGAAACATGCAAAAAACGAGTCAAATAGGGCGAAAATCGGGGTGTTTTAGGATGTTAGGTCAACATTGGGTTAGTTTGAACGGTGATTTCCTTGAATCCCGATTTAGCGTGACCCCGCGACGATCGCAATGACATTTTATGGACCTCAACGATCACGTTACAACGGGGCCACACTGTAGTTGTTTATTATCATTATCAAGTATTGTCTACTGTACATACAGTAATTGTATGTGCTATACTGTACTTTTATACGACTGGCAGCGCTACGACATCACCAAAGGCCTAACGGGATAACACGATTAACAAAACCATACTTGTACAAGATTAAAAAAGTTAAAACCTTCATAAACCAATTCATATCGAGTAATAAACTATGCAAATTAGCAAATGCAAAATTCCAACTAATTAAAGCCACAAGCATACAAGACCCTCAAGCGATGTACAGTGTAACACAGCCATGTTGGGCCTACAAGAAGCAAGTCCACCATAACAAAACCCCACAGAGCGAATGTAGTACATCAGCCATGTGGCCTACAAGGAAGCAATTCACCCATTAACAAACCCCACAACGATGTGTACATCACATAGGGCCTACAAGGAAATCAATTCACCCATTAACAAAACCCACAGACGAGTAGTACATCACCATAAGGGGCCTACAAGGAAGCAATTTCACCCATAACAAAACCACAGAGCGATTGTATCATCAGCCATATTGGGCCACAAGGATACGCAGCACCCAGTAACAAAAAACCCCACAAGAGCGTAGTAAATCAGCCAGTTGGGCCTACAAGGAAGCAATACCCATAAACAAAAAGCCCACAAGCAAGTATACATCAGCCAAATGGGGCCTACAAAAGAGTACAAGCAAGAGCCCTGCAAAGCAAATGCAAGCATCAGCCTATATTGGGGCCTAGGAAGAGGATACATGAGCAAGAGCCCGCAGAGAAATGCAATCAATCAGCCAGCTCGGCCTATGAGAATCGCAGTTTTCCATCAACCAGCATGGAGTGAAAGAAACGGAGGTAAGGACTGATTAAGTAAGCCATGTATAATTGTCGAGTACCTACCCTGGCATTAACATAGCACAATCTAAGTTTCACACATGCGAATGCGGAAAGGATCGCTGGAGAGTTTCCCTTAACTCAAGAAGCAGAGAGTATCGTTTGCTCTCCTTCCCCCCCCTCTAATTTAAGGACAACAATTCAACTGGCCAGTCAGTTCACCTGGTGACATGAATCCGCGAATACGTCCCAAACAGAAAATGACAGCAAGAACAATGTGAAACCAGTCAAATCAGGGAACCTGCGTTGTAACCCAAACACCTGAACGTTAAACGAGGGAAATCCAATAAACCAACACCTTACACAATAAGGATCAAGGGAAACCAACTCCACTGCCACAACAAAAGCATGCGTGGTGTAATGAAAAAAAATAAAGAAACTACATCAAACAAAATCAACACGAAGTCAGATCAAATGAATCGCTCCATAACCTTCAACACCATCTCAAAGCTGTTCTTCCATACATCCAAATCCATGGAATCGGATGGAGGAGACGTGGTTGAACGGACGCGCGAGGCCTGCGTGATATTCCACGAGTCGACTTTAATGTAGCGCACACTGATGAGGAGATCATAAGAAAGGTGAACGCAAGACCGCTAGGCACAGCTGAGTCTGGCGGCCTGCCGCCAGGTCGTGGCAAAAGCCTTCTGGAACCCTTGATTGATGCGTTGGATTCGACATCGACACATCTCCGGCACGGATTTTCAGTGTCACAACACCTTGTAGTACCCAGAAAGAGTCAGCAACAGGAAGTCCGAGGCAACCAGGGGAGGCGAAGCAGTAGCATGAATGTGACACAAAAGGGCCGACCACTCGCAGCCCAGAGCAGATAACAAAGACCACATAGAGTAAGGGTCACGTTGGGCACTGAACCATCAACTGAAACACGAAGTAGGCCAATGGCATTACAGAAGACGTAAGAGGATGAGTGACGAGTGAGTCCAGGCACCACAAGTGAATCGTGTTGTCGGCATCCCCCTCCATAAAGGCTAACCAGGTGATAGCCCCGCCATCTTGGCCGGGCATCACAAGTGCTAAAGTCCATCAATCTCAAGCCATATGAGACAGCGTATCGGCGGTAATCACACCAAAAGTGGGCATACCCAATCATATAGTGGCCGTTCGGCTGTGCTCGACAGCCGAGGATGCCGCCCACCACGCCACACTCCCAACGCCGCCTGCCTCCCGCCCTTTGCCAACAACATTGCGGACGCGAGAGTGAAGCAATCTCTGGAAGGTTTTCAGAGCCGACCAGGACGGCAGTCTCCCTGCTCAGCCAGGCTCAGCAAAAACATTCGCCAGGCCAGAAACCTCAAGCCCTTGGTTGCGTATGATTTGCAGTTCCCAAAACCACCAGATTCATGCAGCACAACGAAAGTGGATTTGAATGGGCAAGAGAGTAGGGCAGGCATAGAAATGACTGTTAGCATGGTAAGACCGGCCACATTTCCATCGTAACATTAGCTCTCCGACTAGGAGTGTGGGGAAAGCATCCCGGGCAAAAAGGCAAGTCGGGGCAGTAGACAGATCGAGACCGGCGAAGAAAGAGAAGCGTGCCGAAAGCGCCACGCTCTACGGCAACAAGACAGGCAAGCCGACCATGCACTTCTTCAAAGGCGTAGACAGGTTGTGGAATTAGCCTTTGTTATGTGCGCAACAGGTTCGGGACAGGTCAAGCATCGTAAACGAGGTATGTCCCAGGGCTGGCCGAACACGAACGAGCTACCCACCCAGTGAAAGACGGAGCTAACGAAGGCCAAGAAAGCTTCCGTCGCAAGGAACTAGCCCGTACGCCACCAGATCCTGAAGACTATCAGGGGAGCAAAGGCACAGTCGTTGAGCAGTTAAGGATCCTCGAAGCACAAATTTCGAGCCTGCATGTCCTCAACCAATGGACGACAGCCTCAGTGCGTTATGGTCCGGTAGAGTGACGGATCTAACTCAGACCAGCAAAGCACCGTTCGCTAACTCAAAGTGATTTAAGCTGCAGAAAGCTCGAGTCGAAAGTTTGAAAGAACCGGAGGAGAGCCTCACCGATTTCTGATGAAGTAGAGTGCTGCAATCTCTCCACCGACCCCATTCTCCAACAGCATCAATTCATTTCCGAAGGTCGAGCTCAGTGAATTGTCAGAACCCTAAGGCCCGGATGGCGAAAGCCGTCGAGTCGATTGTAACCAACGACAAACGGACGTCCTAAAGCAAGGACTGGACGGTCCAGAGTTTTCCCAACGGCAAATCCAATGGGGTACAAGGCCGCCGGAAGTGTGACGCCAAGCGGGAGAGCACATGCATGGCGCGGACAAGCGGGCTCCAAACGCGGACAACAATCGTACGCGTCCCAGCTGCCAGGAGCTACAGAAGGAAGAGGAAACGGCGATCCAGATAATCTGGCATATCGACCTTTATCTGTAAGACCGTCGTAGATCCTTGATTTCTTTTCTAAGTCCCTTTGTCTCAGAAACAATGAATAAAACCACACATTTACATTACATGACATCAATCATGAACACAACAACCTTTTCTTTCAATGAAAACGTGAAGATGCATAAAAAAAAAATAATTGTGATATGAGTCTTAAACGGAGAAAATGTTATAAATCATTCAACCGTGTGTCCATCTCAGTCCCAACAGCGAGAAGCCATGTCTCATAAAGTACCGTACATCGCCTAACGGCAGAACATGAGACAAAGGACTTTTGTTCTCATTGGTGGAAAGATGTGGAACAGGAAGGCCCCAAAGGTCAAGAGTGGGGGGAGAGGAGTGCCCCCGTGAGAGCAGGCACAATGTTTCCAAAAGGATAGCAGGAGGATAGGACGGGGAAGGGTCTCAATCCTCAAGTAGGAACAAGGGTTCCTAGTGAATGTGGATGAAGGAAAGGAAAAATGAAAGAGATGGAAGGAACGAGGAGGGAGTAGAGGACAGCTGCAAAAAACAAACAATGGACAAATTAGGGAACCAATGTGAGGCATTTTAATAAAGTACAAAGTCATCCGACTCGAACATGTCCCATAATAAATTCCTCGAGCTCAGCCACGAAACACCCCATGTTATACAATGACACAAAGACCGTGGAGAAACTGTACGGTAATCACATGGGACAAAGAACACGGGACATCATGGGACTTAAAGTAATTCGCAGGGGTACGATAGAAATGGACAAATCACTAAGACGGGATCGAACTTGTGGAAACCGAGAGAACAATAGAATGTCAAACACGACCATCAAAAGCACCCATAAGTCAAAGACCAAATCTCGAAAACCAGGCGAACAAACAATGTCGCCGGTTATTGAAATCAGCTTTTGTAATCAATACAAGTAGCCATTCTTTTGAAATGGTGGTAATGTATAGCCTCCATCAATTGAGGAACAGTTACGCATCCGTTTCCCAATCTGAGCCGCATGAGACTCAATAACAAAAGCCCCAAAACCCTCACACATCGAAGTGCCCCGAATACGGCCGCCCAAGTGGACTCCTGCACCAGCTGTCCTATGGGTTAAGAAAGCTTTCAATTCACCTCCTAAAATCCGAAAATCTCCAAATTAGCATCAAGGGAACAAAAGGACCTTGATGAGAAAAGATGTCACTCACCTTCTCTCCTCTCTTTTACTCATTTTTTTTTTTAAGAATAGCAAATAAGAAAAAAATAATGCGAAAGAAAAAAGGGTGTTAAAGAGCAGGCCACCAAATTCGATAAAAAAATAGGAAGAAAGAGCAGAGGAAAAACATACAGCAATCCCAACCCCCAATGCCCACCCTAACCCCAATCCAACCCCAATGCCAACCCTAACCCTACCCAACCGAGCCTAATCCTAACCGAGCCACTTGAAGAAAGTCAGTCTCCAACCTTCTTGACCCATAAACATACCATGCTAGCAACCGTATTACAGAACTGCCCCAAGTTGGCACCTCATCATGCCAGTCCTTCTTAGTAAACCAGAACGAACTAACAACCTACAAGTCCCCTTTGTAAAAAAAAAAAACCTCAATGAGTTCCGCTCTCCTCGAGCGGGCTGGCGCGGTCCACTCACACTGCTCTCCTGAATGCGCAATCCAAAGCCCAATACATGGAATCTCCCATTAAGAAAGCAAAAAACAGAGCCGGTGATGTCATGCAGATGGGTGGTTCCCCCTCAAATCAGCGGCCTGTGCTCTTTATTCCTCCATCCTTCCTTAGTTACTTCTAAGGTCAACACATATGATCGACCTCCTCCTGTAAACCAGAATGTAATCTCGCTGCTCACCCTCATGCCCCTTCCCTTGCTCCTCGCTTGGGAACCTCCTCTCGTATGCTGAATCCACTGTCCCTCCAATGATTCCGGTTGAAAGTACAACCACAGCCCTGTCATCTTACACCATACCTGCGATACATCCATAACAAAATGGGTCCGACAATTCGCAGATCCAAATTAGTAATCACACAATTATTTACTCACATAATAGATTACACATGTCTTGCACATGAAAACAGTTGCATGTTAAATCCCACATCATAAAATGTGACTTCAAGAGCCAATCTCCCCCACCCCTCTCCTCCCATCCTCCCTCCCCATCACTCCCTCCCCCTTCCCCTCTCTCTCTCGCCCTCTCCCCCTCTGCACCCATCCGCACACTGCACAGCAGCAAAGAAGGCATAGGGGTAGGGGGGAGAGGGCTGGACCTACTCTCTGCATTGCTTACGGAACAATATTAGCAACGGGATGGAAAGTAAGGTTCAGTAGAGAAAGGCAAACTTAAATACATAAGTAAAGCAGTACTGTTGAAAGGACACTCGTGCAGACAGCGGCAGCATAGGTGACGCTCGATAGAGTGCGCTCACTGTCAGGTCAATATCAAGAGACCTGTGCCTGCTACAGGTACAGAAACCAGTACGAACCGGTTCCATGGTTCGGGTTGTCGCGACTACACATCTCCCCCACTAGAATGGTCGGTAGCGGTTTGATATGGATACCCACAGGTAAAGATACAAAACCTATCAAAGGGAGGAGCTACTTGTAAGCAACGGCCATGCCACATATGTGCCCCAAGTGTGCCATCCAAAAGCCAACGGGTGTCTGCGGAGTCGCTGCAGTTGGATATCTTTATAAGAAGGTTGGTGCAGATTTGCAACTCCGGCCAGTGCGAAAACCCTATTCCGCAAAACATCTCAAAGCAAAAAAAGCCCTGAAGCCCTGGGATTACGTCCTGGTCAAAACCGAAGACCAGGCTTTCAAAAGCAGCTTGAAGTCTGCCTCGCTGTCGTACTGTTTTGTGGGACGATGTTGAGGGTGAAGATATCACTTACCTTGGCATAAATTCAGTGCTCTCGACGTGAGTCAAGAGCAACAACTCTGGGCCGGGCCGGGGAGCCATGGATTCACTGGATCATGGGTGTGGTGCGCCGGCCCTGAGGCGAAGGACGAAAGTCCGAAGTCTCAGTCGTTGGTGTTCCAGTCTGCTCAATGGAGGAAGACTTGGACTCTGACCACGATCTGAGAACAGAGACTATTCTGGACCAAGTCTCTCGAAACCGACACGCTGGTCGACTGTGCCAACGACCGGTTCTGAGAAAGACCAAATGGAATTTGTACCTGCAATAGTCCTGAGCGCACTGGGCTGTAGGACATGTGCCTTTTCCTGACGCTGATCCTGCCTCCCATCTCTCTGCAGGGGCCCAGGGAGTGAGAGCCAATGGCCGACCATGTGCTCGGTTGCAAGCCAGTAACACATGTCCAAGGAGAGGGGATGGCGAGGCATCTGCAGGGAATGGCCAGAATGACCCTGATACGCGAAAGTGGAAGCAGCGACCGCCATCGCACCCCATACCGACCTACGCAAGAAAGGAAAGGAGGAGCCTTTGGTCAGGGGAGGTGGTGAAAGAGACAATGAGAGGGGGGGGGGAGAGAATGGAAGGTGGGGTTGGAGAAGAGCTCGGGGAGAGGGTCGTATGAGGAGGAAAGAACAAAAGCCATGGGTGAGGATGAGCACAGTGGGAGATAAAAGGGCAAGAAGGGAACCAAAGTGAGGAGTGGAGGAAGATAGAGAAGAGGCAAGGGAAGGAGGCGGTTTGGGTAGTGGGGGCAATCTTTGAGGGGACAGAGAGAAGTTAGAGAGAAGAGAAGAGGGAAGTTGAGGAAGGTGAGAAGGGAAGTTGAGAAAGGTAGGCCACACACGTAGGACACCAATGAGCCGATACCAAAACAGAGGACAGTGAAGAGGTGCTAAGAGGGAGAAGGATGAGGCAAGATGGAGGCTAAGAGAGGGGGAGTAGGAGAGTAGGAAGGTAGATTTTGAGAGGGTAAGCCAAGATGGGAGCTAAGGAGAGGGTGAGGAAGTAGGAAGAGTTAGGAGGTAGATTTGAGGAGGGGGTAAATAGCACTGAAGTTGAAAAAAGGGACCTTGGTGGAACGCCAACAGCATGCAAACGGGACAGAACTGCACACTAGAGCGGTACAACAGTACAGTTCGAGGGAAGATAGAAATATCCGATTTATAGTAGCGTAGTCCAACTCATAACAGAGATCAAAAGTGGTGGCAACAATGAAACTTGAGGCACTTCTGAGTAACAACATAAAACATTTACACGACAACAAGCACCAAGAATCCAGGCCCAGAAAAATACTGATACCCAAAGGGCAGAATTGTAGAGAAAGAGAAAAGATTGAGAAAATGCGGAACCTCAAAGAACACCGGCAGAGAGGTGGAAACATCAATATAAGAATGCATGCGAGTTCGGAACTTGACCAAAGAAATGAAACAAAGATAAATAATGTAATTCCGGAACTAAATATCAAGGAGAACATCAAATAGTACAGAATGGTAGTTATAGAACATATCGAGGGACCCTTTGGACAATCAGGAAATAAAACCCCCCCTGGGGGAAAAATCATTGTTCAGGTAGCACACTCCAAGGAATGGACAGAATTGAGGTTGAGAGAGGAAGAGGTGTCATGTTCTCTACTCACTGCCATATGTAAAATACCAAACAGGATCCTCAAGACATCCCAACAAACATTGAAACCAATGCATGATTAATTTCGATGAAAAGGAGAAAAATATATAGAACCAAAGAACTTGGTAGAGCCACATAACAGCACAAGTACTCCACCGCGCGACGCCTGAATCACGAGAACAGTCGAGGCCAAATAATTTTGAGAAATATACATCTGTTTAGCCCATCTCCAAATTGTGAAGAATCACTTGAAAAGTAATTATCGGATCAGACCTTAACCCCAATCGAACAAAACTTCCGTCACACATCAACGACCACAAAGTATCCAATCGTCTACAACGTTATGGACACTGCACACAAAACAATAAACCCTCATGTTTGAACACTTATGTGTAGTACCCATACAAACGAAATACAGTTGGAGTAAGAAATATTAAACAATTAAAGTTAGGTTCATGTGTTGCGCTGACAGAATGCACCGAGGGTGATGCCAAGAGAAAGGCAAAGGAATGAAGCAGTCGTGATAAGAATAATTAGTGTGAGGTGTGTGGCCGCGTGGTGTGGGTGTGGTGGGATAGAGTTGAAGAGGGCAAGAAACACAATGACCCAATGGGTTCTAATAGTTTCACTAAATTATAAACACTTGCTCACTGGCACACCTACATAGGCACGGGGCTCGGTTCCAGCACCTCCTGTGACGCACCCCGTGGGGATGTCCGGGGGGCCCCCGGGGGGCCCCCCGAGGCCTTTCTGGACACCGTCGGCGTGGTCTTGTCGGACCACGGATTAGGGAGAGCACAGATGGGCCATGGGAGCCAGGCATTCCTCATGCTAAACGACCTCGTCGTAACTCCACACAGCGGCACAATCACCAAAAACACAAAATCACTACGCAATTATAAATCACTGCTCATGACAATTAAAATTTAGGAATAAAGTGTTGAGCAAAAGAAAATTCAAATAAAACATGAAATCGCTACACGCATCAGCGCACACACAAAAGGTTGGGGTGTAGGTAGCGTGCAACATCAGGGCTCATGAAGGAATGATTGGTGTTTACTTGTTCGAATAAACGTCCAAATACAACAGAGAATCACAAGCAGATGTGAGAAGAAGAGTCCTGTCCATCCTTGGAACGAAATAATAGTACTACGGTAAATACACGAATGACCAAAAGAAGGAAACACACCAGTATTAAAGGAAAACACCCAGAGTAAGGAAACACCAACCAGAGATTACAGGGAAACAACAACCAGAGATAGGAAACACCCCCAGAGAAAAGGAAACAACCAAGAGAGAAATGAAAAAACCAATATAAAAGAAAACACACCCAGAAGATTAAAGAACAACACCGATTAAAGGAAACACACCCAGAATTAAAGAAACACACCAGAATAAAGGAAATAACCCAAGATTAAGAAACAACACCCAAATTGAAGAAACACCAAAGCAAATTAAACACAACCAAAGATGAAAAAAAGCACAACCACAATTAAAGAAGAACACAACCAAGAAAAAAAAAATGACCATTTTACGCCATTCCGCTGTGCAGGGTGCCTTTTTCTGAGCATTATGCCGGATGCCCTCTACGCCCAACCCTGTCGCCCTATGACACACAGGATGAACCCTATCC
>CM068953.1:205194368-205218853 GCA_035128595.1 Eptatretus atami
GATAACAGCCAGGGAGATGTCCACTTTGACAAGCACGTGGTCAGATGAACCGATTGGAGCAGAGGAAGAACAGAAGATATTTTTGGGGAAATTTGTCAAAATTGGATCCAGAAGACATAGAGTACCATTGGCTGAGACCCGGGTCGGGAATTTGACTGATTGAGTCAGTCCCAATGAGTCGCAGAAAGCTTTTCCTGAGGTACCATGACAGGTGAGAGAGGTACCCACACCTAGCCAACTGGCATGATGACAATTGAAGTCACACATAAGAGGAAGAGGAGTTTGGATGAGAAGATAGAAGTTGGTCCATGTTTTCGGATGGTGAGGTGTATATGGAGTCATCACTGTTTGGTGGACGGTACAGTACACATAATAAACATGAGGTGGGAGTGGAGGGGAAGCCGAAGCCAGAGGTATTCCTGGGGTTGTGGGGGAGTTAGTGCACTGAGTGCATGGAGAGTGAGGAATGGAGTCTTTGATGAAGAGAGTAACTCCTCCACCAGGACGAGGCTCAGGTCTGTCATACCAGAGGAGGGAGTAACCAGAGAGAGATACTTGGGAGTCGGAAACGTCTTGAGGGAGGAAAGTTTCTGTTTGGCAAATTATGTCTGGTTTGTCAGTGGCAACCTGTGTGGAAAGATCTGTAAGGTTTGAACGAAGGCCCCGGATATTTGAGGTCCACACTGTTAATGAAGAGGGAGGGAGGAGGCTTTGGGTGCAAGGGATGGGAGGGGAGGGGGAGGGTAGGACAAGTGAGGAGGGGGGAAGGTAAGGAGAGTTGTTGAAAGAGTGTGGGCGATTGCAGAATAGTTTGGGGAGAGGGCCGGATGAGGAGGTTAAAAGGCTCGGTGGTGCTGGGTTGAGGTATATTGAGGAGTAATAGACTGGGCAGAAGGCAGTTGAGGATTTGATGAGGTGGAGTGATGAGATGAGGAGAGAGTGCAGGAAAAGGAGGCAGCTTTGTGGATGTGAGGGAGTGGGGGGCAACTTTGAGAAGGGGGCGTTGGTAAAAGTGGGGAAAATAGGAACTGATGGTAATGGGGAGAAAATACAAATAAATACGATCGTACACTCAGCCGGGAAAGACCGGAAAGCCTGAAAGAAACCCGATAAGACAAGATAGGTTTCGTTTCAGAAATGGTGTTATTTTGTGAGTTTTCATCGAATGAGGAACACTCAGTTTTGAATCAATCAAAAAACGGTTTTTCATTTTCATGCCAAATAATGCACAATATGCACAATAATGCATAACAGTTTATAGCTGGGTTGAGATTCAAATCCAGTCCAGACAGCTTTGAGCGAGTATGCGTACCTCTCAGCCATCCTGCCGTGGTGTGGGGATGAATGGTGTTTATATAGTTCGTCACACACAAGCTCAGGGTTGTCTGCCCCTTCCTCTATGTCTGACAATTCCATGAGCAGACATGCTGGCTGCTTCCTTGTTCTAGTACTTGTTGATGGAGTTGGTCTTGACTTGATGATGCGAAAAGGCTGTATGTTCATGAGCTCGACTCCTTTCAACTTTCTGGAAGAAGCTGAAGTGTTCTGCACCAGTTTCTTCTTCTTTTTTTTGTCTTTCAGTGAGCATTGCTTTGTAGCTACTGAAAACATTTTCCAATTATCTCTTGAACTAGGAGTTCACTTTCCCCTTTGCTTTACTCATTCTAATCCTCCTGTTATTTAAATAAAAGAACGATTAATATATTTTTCCCTTCTTAACTCCAGGGATTTCCCCACGGAGAACCCAGACTGCTCGTGCCGTGGGAGCCTTTGCGGAGAAATGGAAATTTAGCTGTTTTTGTTTCACTCGATGAATACACTTTGGACGTATTCCTTAATCTTTTCTTCACTTGATGGAATTGTCCGAATGAGTAGAAAAAGATAGGTTGAATGCTTTATTGCAATTTCACATTTTCCTGTGTAAATATGGAGGAGGAAACACACAGCCTTTGCTTCAAGTAAATATGCCTGCTTATAATAATCGTTAAATTCTTTAAATTTTCACATTTAACTCCAGATTTTGACACTTAATTAGTCCATGAGCTCAAATCTGAAGGCAGTTTTCAATTATATATATATACTTTTAATTGGTGTGTGAGAGGTCATCATGGAAAATCTCATACAATGCATAAAATTGCTCCAATGGCTCCTAATTTGAAAACGATAGCATCTACAATTAAGTGTTATAATAATTGCTAAAATAGTATACAGTGATTGCAAAAAACTGTTAATGTCTGTCCGTGCGAAAACTATAGTATACAGCGATTCATGTGTGTGAAGAACGGGCACTCGATGATATGAGTGAGGAAAGTGGGGAAAAAAAAATTTTTTGAGTGCTTTATCGTACAAAAGCCATTGCGGCCTGTTCCAAGTCGAGGAATTGTTGAGCAGGCCAAAACTAAATGGCGGCCGAATACCCCTGCAAGGTGACAGGTTGACCAGATAGCGTGTTGCCATCTTGGTGAAGCTTTTTTGTTTTTAATGATGAGGACCCCATTAATTATCTTCAGCAGGGGTGTGTTTAATTCACGCAAACACCCAATTTTCACTCGTACACTTCCTTGGAGTTCCCTTAGTATCCGTGCAAAGTGTTTCGGGCCGCTTGGTTTCGTGGTTGTGGAGTTATGGAGGAGACGCTAACACAAGTGTCTTGTTGTACATTTAATACCAGCAATCAAGATTCGCAGCTACGCTCGTCTGAAGGAGCTGTGATTGATGTGACCAGTGTGTAGGCTTTAGATGGTATGCTTTGTGCATGGAAATGCAAAATGTGTGTTTTGTTTTTACTACTATTCTCATTTACTCTGGGAATGAAGTCTGTGAACAATCACACAAAATTGGACAGTTTGGTGAACATTTTATTTCTAATTTGGCCTAATCCTGACTTTTATTTTTAACTTTTTTTTTTCCCTGCAAATTACTACCTCCTGTTTTTATTACCACCGCCATCAACGGTGGACGGAGGTTATGTTTTCACCCCTGTCTGATCTGTGTCTGTCTGAACAGGATGTGTCAAAAATTTAGGATGGATTCAGACAATTTGGTGGACTGGTGGAGTGTGTGACCAGGATGAATGGATTAGATTTGGGTGAAGATCCAGATTGAGTGATGGGGCTAAAACCAATACATAGCACGATATCTCAGAAATTAAGGACTTATTCAGACAATCTGGTGGACAGGGTGGGTTTGTGGCCATGACGAATAAATTGCATTTTGATGAAGGTACGGACGGAGATCCGGCCCGTCGGTGAAATACAAAACGTTAACCGTTTGGCCTGGCGGAGGTATGCCCTGTCCTGAGTACCGTTCTAGTTTTTTTCCCCTGTATCAGATCCAGCATTCCGTTACAAATCGTAAATTCTGTCTGCTTTCCACCATCACAGAAAATCGATGGTGATAAATGTTGCTTGTAATGTTTAGGATAGTTGCAAGTAATATTTTTTGCTTAATAAACTCGGTGCACTCATCTGTTTGTAGAATGGACCACCCGGGCCAGGCGGACCTGGAATGGGCCGTGGCAGAGGACGTGGATTTGCTCGTAACGACTGGATGGGTCCACCTGGTGCTGTTCCAGATCAGTTCAGCTATACTGTACCAACCAACAAAGTTGGTCTCATCATCGGCAGAGGTGAGCCAAGAAGTTTTAACTGTTGTGAAACGTTGTCTTGTTTGGATAACGTTTTTAGCTCGCCTGTTCGAAGAACAGAGAGCAAAAGCGATACCCCCGGTGTGAGCTTCAGCGTCAGCGTTAGCGTGAAAATGTTAAAGTTTTTGGTGCAAGTTATTTAAAAGCTTGCCATTCATTTAATATGTGTACTGGGATGCTGATATTTGGCATGGGGGTTCCTTTGGGGTATACTATTGGTGTAGTGAAGTTGGAATTAACAAATGATTTGAAATATTTTTAAAATTTCAACCTAAGATGGTGTCAAAGCCACCCAATGCTCGCCTGTTTATACTAGACGCTTGCCATTCATTTAATATGTGTACTAGTTTACTGATTACAATATACAAATACATATATTGCTTTAAAATTATTTGGATCAGACTTCACTGCAATGCTTTATAAAAAATATTATTAGACTAGTCTTTTAAAAACGATAAATGTATAAACAGGCGAGCATTGGGTGGCTTTGACACCAACTCTCTGGTTCTATTTTAACGAGCAAATACCATCCGTCATCTTGCTCACTCGAATATACACAGAGAAAGACAGAGCCAGATAAAATATACACAGTCATGCGTCACTTAACGACGGGGATACGTTCTGAGAAATGCGTCGTTAAGCGAATTGGTCGATAAGCGAGGATATATTTTTAAATGTTTATACAGTCGTGTACTGTAATAAACAGAATAGAGGAAATCATCTCTAATATACATTACTTAGGTTTGCATACTGTAAATACAGGTAATCGTTTTTATTTATTCTGAATAAAGAAAAGGTCGAAAGGAAACTCCAACTTGATAACCTCATCCATGCCTTGTTATTTGCACGATAGTAAACGGGCAGCATGTGCTTACGAACCTGCTTCAATGCACGTGGGTTCTCGGAGCGATAGATGAGGAAAGGCTTTAACTTGAACCCAGCGACATTTCCTCCCAGCAACAACGTGACCCTGTCCTTGAAAGCCTTGAAACCGGGCATTGTTTTTGCTTCTTTGTGTATGTAGGATCTTTCGGGCATTTTCTTCCAAAAAGGTCCGGTTTCATCCACATTGAAGATCTGTTCCGGACGGTAGCCGCCTTTCTCGATGATTTCATCAAATCGGTCAACAAATTTTTCCGCTGCTTCTATGTCCGCGCTTGCCGCCTCACCGCAGATACTCCGATTATGCAGATACACAATAAAGTACAAATTTATGGACGAAATATGTAGTCTTGGAAATTGCGAACGCTAGTGTAGTGAATACCGACCGACTGCGGGAACGAGACTGAGACCGAAAAAGGGTGATGCGAGATGAGATGCTTGACGCTGAGACGCCGCGCTGCCGCTTCCACAACCAAAGTTCTCCTACAGCGTACAATACCGACTGGTCGGAGAGCTGGTCGTAAGTCCGGGCGGTGGTTAAACAGGTAGGTCGTTAAGTGAGGAGTGGCTGTATATATAATATTATATATATACACACACACACACACACACACACACACACACACACACACACACACCACACGGTCCATCTAAAAAGTAACAGGACTGACTCACAGAAATTTTATTCCAAAATATATATTGAAACCACAGCTTGTCCCCTTCAAAATAGTTTCCCTTCAGTCTCACACTTGTCCATCGTCGTCTTCCACGCTTCGATGCATGCCCGGAAGGCTTCTTCTGGAATCCTCCGGAGCTCCGTCGTCACAGCCCTTTTGATGGCCTCCACATCAGGAAATTGGGTCCCTTGATCACCCCCTTGAGCTTGGGGAATAGAAAAAAATCACAAGGGGCCAAGTCTGGCGAATGGGGGGTTGCTCCAGAGTTGCCACGTTCCGCTCCGCCAGAAACTGTTGGATGCTCAGGGCACTGTGAGCAGGGGCGTTGTCATGGTGAAGCACCCAGGTGTTGTTCTCCCACAGATCCCTCCTCTTGTCCCGGACTGATTCATGAGGGGCTGGAGGATCTCCTTGTACACGTATTGATTCACTGTTTGACCCTGTGGTAGAAACTCGAAGTGGACGATGCCCTTGATGTTTAAAAAAAAAAAAAAAGTGACGATGCCCTGATGTCACACTTATATGTATATATATGTGTATTTATATATATACACATACACATACACACATACACATACACACACTTATCATTATGGATGAGTTTTATGTTTGTGTGCTTTATAGAAAAGGCACAATGATTAAGGTTGTTTTTATTTACTTATGGTGGTAGTTCTCTCTTGTTTGAGGTGCTGGTGTTTCCATCATTGACATGCATGCAATGCATTTATTCCCCAGGAGGTGAGACTGTGAGGAACATAAATCAGCAGACTGGTGCACATGTGGAGCTACAGCGGAACCCACCGCCAAACTCTGACCCCAATTTCAAAGTTTTCCTTATTCGTGGTTCACCCCAGCAGATCGACCACGCACGCCACATGATTGACAACATTGTACATGGGGTAGGGCATGTTGACATTGTATTTTTTGGGGTTCTTTTATTGGAGCTTGGCAATGTTGTGTTTATGTTGTTTAACTTGATGTATAATCGTTTGGCAGATTTCTTGGATTTTCGGGTTTTGTGAAGTGTGACAAGTGGCATTGCGATACGTTTTTGATTTCCATGTTCCATCAATCGTCACGTTATTTTTGTTTATATACTCTACCGGATTGAGGCTTATGGAAGAGCAAATTTTTTTAATGTACTGAAACAGACCTTGTGCTTCAGTGTCATTGCTGGAGATTCCAATAAGTTTGAGAGCGATAGTTTGCACAAAATCCAGTAAAGATAAATTTGATGCTTGAGCGAACGACCCCATAGCACAGAGCAGTACTCCATTGATCTCAAAACAAAGCTTTTGTAGACATTGAGGAGCAAGGAAAGACTTCGATTGATGGAAGATGCCCAACCTGTGGCTGGCTTTGGAGGTCATCTTTGCTCTCTGTCGGCCCAGGAAAAGTCATGGCTTGTGGTGAGGCCGAGAATTTAGTGACTGGACCTTTTCCAGTTTGGTGACCAAGGAAATTTAAATTGACACATTGCACATACTCTCCACCATTAAAATAAAACAAAAACATCTAGAATTGTTAATGTAGTTGTTGGAGGGCATTTCTTACACCCTTAGGTTTTTCAAGGTGATGCGGGGCATTCTGAGCAAATTCCAAACCTCCTTTCTGAGACACCAGCATGTGGATCAGAAAAGGCACACTGATTACATTATTTAACTGGAGTTCTTCAAACATATTACCCTGCGCAGTGTTTCAAGTGCATCCTTCAATTTTAATACAATAGTGATTTTTAAAGATCGCTGAAAAAAATTTTTTCCCTGAAGTTTGGCACTGTTGAAGCAGTCCTATACACCACCCTATTTAACATATGCAAGTCCTGCAAAACTGTGGAGGTTTTCTTGGAAGCGCAAAGAATGTGATTTGTGTCTAAGTGTGGAAATTTATAATTCAATTTAAATAAAATAATTATTTTAAAAGTCCTATGAATAACATTATTCCAGAAGCTTCTGCCATTGACAGAGTGTCTGTTACATCACCCTGTATGACACGTTGCATTAGTTCTTCATGCCTGTTGTATGTGCCTATTATGACATCCTTAAAAACAGTAAGTTTCCTGTTTGGAATGATTTTCCATTTTGCTTGACTGCTCGGTAGACGGACAGTGAATTTTTTTTTTTAAATCTCTCTCCTCTCTGTGCATGTGCAATCATGATGATTTCAGAGCCAAAGTCCTGAAACGGCAGGTTTGTCTTCTGATTCGTGTTCAAAATATAACATTCCATTAAAAGAAGTTGTTCCTCGATCACAAACTGAGAAGATCGACAGACATGAACCAATTGCTTAACCACTCTTTTCGCTTTGCCTGCACCTGTCGGGGTGAACAGTTTACGTTTTGTATCCCACTGATTGGCTGAATCTCGATCCGGTCCTGAACCAAAATCAAATCGGCTTGTTCTCGTTACCTAATCAACTCGTCTTCCTAGTTTTGTCTTAACCTGTCCATAACTTTTTGAGACAACATGCTATATATCCTTTTTGGCCCCATCTCTCGGCGGTGAAAGATTGCTTCGGAAATCAGACAAATTTTGCATGTGGATTCAGATTTTCACCAAAATTAAATAAATTTGTCCTTGTCATACACCCAACCTATCTACCAAGTTTCGTTAGAATCTGTCCACAACTTTTTGAGATAGCCTGCTCACAGATAGGTGATAACATAACCTCTGTCCACTTCTTGCTGGTGCAGGTAAACATTACATCACAACCTCTGTCCACCTTCGGTGGTGGAGGTAAGAAGTTTGACATCAATTATGTCATGGCAACTAATGTGTCCGATCAAAGCAAGGTGGCTTGGTTCCCAGCATAGCCGCTTGCAGATATAAAGCGCTCGTCGAGTTGAGGTTACTTCCACGTTATATCCCCATTTGAAAACATTCGCCACAACACAACCGACTTGATTTAGGTCACAATGAAACGGACGTGTCATTATTCATTGTTTATCTCTATCGGAGGTTTGCACCTCAGCTTTGTCCCCATGATGTCATCAACAAATCACATCAACTGGAAGGGCACTCGGTATCGCACATACCTCCACCACACAATGCCTGATCCAGCAGAACATATCGGGGCCAATAATTTTTTGAGATATCGTGATATGTATTGGTTCAGCCAAACCACTCGGTGGTGAAGAATCACTGAGAAAATTATCGGATCCGGATCTGGTTCCATTTGATCACCAAAATTTAATCAATCCGTCCTCATCACACACCCAACGTGTCCACCAAGTTTCGTCCAAATCCATCCACAACTTTTTGAGATATCCTGCACACAAACAAAAAGACAGGCAGGTGGAAAAAAATGAAAACGACACTTGGAAAATATAAAGCAACATCTGCATGAAATCCACCCAATGATAATTGATGAAGAGAAAATTAGAAAACCTCTCGCAAAAGCGCCAAACTTCAACTGCTCAGGCCCGGATGGGATTCCAAACTTCTGGCTTTTTGAAGGTTTAACAACAACAACAAAAAAAACATTACGGCTGCCAAATCGCGTAACCGATGACCTCATCAATTTTTTTTCTGTGGACCCTTTTATCCCAAGATGACCCTCAAATATTTTCATACTGATTGGATGTACCGTTCTACATATGCAGTTATGACGTCATACGAAGGCACCTATGAGTCATGAAAAAAATCCCTCTTATTCCCATGAGTACTTACAATGTGCCAAGTTTCAATTTTTTCCTTGGTGCAGTTTCAGAGATGCAGCCGTCCAAAGTTTTTCCATTATTTTTCAACATGGCTAACCGACCACGTGACCTATGACGTCATTATCAATAAAATGTTCTGCATGAGTAAGCGTTCCGATGGTGAAAATTTCGTCTCAATCCGACAAGCGGTTACGGAGAAAAACATTGAAGTTCTGTGCATTTGTGTCTTTATCTGCCTGTCTGTCTGTCAGCAAACGGACCGTCTCCTCTGGCAAGGGCAAAAAAAAGAAATCTACAAAAATAAATGTCAGCAGATGCACTCTAACAAATGTGAGAATGACAAAAGAGCAGGAAGATTAAAAAAAAAATAAAAAGAGCTTGGCAGGATAGGGATAGACAAGGAAGGCTCTGGAATAGCTAAGTGGTCAAATGAGTTGGGACGGAGAATGAGTCATCATCAATGCCCAAGACCATGGACTGCACCAATGTTTTAAAGAAAATGGTGAGATTGGACAAATGCAGGATTTGCAGGGGAGAAACAAAGTACCAGTCACTTCCTTTCAGGATGTAAAAAAACTCAGGTCAGAACAGCTGCACACAGATAGACATGACGGTATCTGCAGAGTAATCCACTGGTTCATTCGTAAACATTTCAACATCCCGGTCCCAGAACAATCATGGAAACACAAACCAAATCCGATCCTTGAAAATGATCATATAATGTTCACGTATGACAAGATGATCCCATCAAGTGTGGACATTGCAAACAAATTACTGCGTCTGGACAAGGTGCTCAACCACAAAAAGGAAAAGTCAGCATTGTTGATCCAGGTTTCAGTTCCCAATGATTTTGGTCATTTTCCTGATTTCTGCAGCATTTAGTCCAAACACCAGGATCTGAAAAATGAGGTCAAGAGCACTTGGAAATTGAAGAAAGCTGAAATGATACCAGTGATAGTCGGAGCTACAGGAATGATAAAGAAAACCCTTACTGAGTATTAAAAAATCATTCCAGGGAATGTCACTACAAACGAGTTACAAGTGGAGGTTGTCAGCGGTTCAGTGAAGATTCTGAAAAGAGCCCTTGGAACGAGGTTATGAAAACGAAGTTTCACAGTTTGGTTCATGAATCATAATCCTTCTCCAAATAGGAGGTGGACATTTTGAGTTCTGGGAGAACTTTCTCTCACCTTCTGAAACCCACAAATGGAGATAACAACCAACGGGTGAAAACATAACCTCCTTCCACATTCTGTGGTGGAGGTAACAATCACGTGTTTGTTCTTTTATGGTGGAGAGTATATTTCTGTTTTAAATTTGTAACATTTCAATAGAAGCAATACAACCTTTTAGATGCTGGAGATGGGCATCTTGGAGTCCTGACAAGTTGATTAGCGTGAATGGTTTGGGGAAACAATGATTATTGCTTTCCCTCTGCAGGGACCTCCCGGTCCACCAGGTCCTCCTGGTGGCCCAGGCCCATTTCATCACCCTGGTCCATATCCTGGCCCTCCTGGACCACATGGACCTCCTGGCCCACACGGTCCTCCTCAGCAGTGAGTCCATGCAATAGTGTAGATAACAACCTCGGTTCGTTCTCTCTTGCACGCACTTTTATTTTCTTTAATTAGTAAGTTTATTTGGAGAACTTTTATTCGGCTCATCTTGCTTATCTTTGTTTCCCCGTCGGCCAACCATGACCACTGCCATCAGCGGCCCACCACCACCACCTCAACCTTATCCTGGGGGACAAGGTTGGGGCCCACCATACCAGCCTTGGCAGCCACCTGGTCCTCAAGATCCAAGTAAGATTTGGGAATGGCTTTTGTATTGGCTTAAAATTTTTTTTAATTTTAAGCCTTTCTGTCCATTTATGCTTCTTATGGCCTTTTGATTCATTGCTCAAGGAGACACTTTAACTTCTGTCGCATTTTCAGTGATTGATTGTACAAGATTGAGGCTTTTCAGATGTACAGACTAGCTTACTTCATTACATATAAAGTGAGCTCAACAATTTGTGCAAGCTCAATGCCCTGTTGATTAGGGGGCTTTATTCTGCTCAGCTGGCCCGATTTTGTAGCATTTCTATTTGTTCACAGGTAAGGCAGCAGTGGATGCTAACGCAGCTGCATGGGCAGCTTATTATGCCCAGTATTATCAGCAACCAACACCACAGCCTGCCCCACCACAGACTTCACCCGCACCACCTGCCACAACTGCCCAGCCTCCAGGCCCAGGTAGAGCCCATTGTTCAACTTGTTTGTTGCTAATAGTTGGTTGTCTGTCTTGATCATGGTCTAATATTGTTCTTACTTGCATTGTTATTAGATTAGTTTGAACACACCTTTTTTTTTTTCTTTCTGACTTTGCATTTTTATTTCCTCTAGCTCCTGAACAGCCCCAGCCTGCTCCAGCTAATGCTCAGCCTGATTACACGAAAGCATGGGAGGAGTATTATAAAAAGATAGGTACGTATCGTCATAGCACGAATTGCATCTGTACGTGATGCAAGTTTGTCATGCAAGATTTTTCTTTAGTTTGGCATGTTGGTTATATTTGTTCTTCATGCTCGATCGAATTTTAATACTTTAGATTCGCGCCTTTTCCCCTCCCCCGGCGTGTAGGCATGTGCGCACCTACTGCAAGTCTGCCCTCAGGTGTGGAGCTGCAATCCAACTTGGCTGGTGTGTTTCACTCGGTGGTGTTTTCCTGGTGTTGGGAGCCAGGAAATGTGGGTGCCGTATTTTTTTTCCATTTTCGTTAATCTTTTATGCAAATCGACGCCATGTGCCCGTTCCACAGGTCAGCAGCCTGGAACACAACCAGACTACACAAAGGCTTGGGAAGAGTATTACAAGAAGCAGGGTGAGTGTAAGTAACCGCATCATATTCTTCTTTATTCTTCTTTGTATCGTTGAATGAAAATGTTCACAAACACAATGCTTTCCTTGCGAAACATTAAAAGCATGTTTTTAACAAAGCTGTTCCCATCACATTCTAACCGCCTAGTCTTTGTTTCAGCTCAAAACGCCCAAACGACCGCCGGTGCACCGCCCGGCCAGCCTGATTACTCTGCTGCTTGGGCCGAATACTATCGACAGCAGGCGGCCTATTACGGACAATCCCAGCCTCCTGCTGGACCCCCAGGCGTTCTTCCAGGGCCGGGAGGCCCACCCGCTCCGGGGGGCGGAGCCCCAGCTTCTCCCGCCACTCAGCAACCGCCGCCCCCAGGGCAGGCTCCACCGCCGGTACGAATTTGTCAGGCCGCACCTTGTTCTGCACACCGTGTGCTTTCCACTCGTGCACACATGTCCCCCTTTGTGTCTGTAAACAGGTTCCTGCTACTGGTAGGTACTATTTTTGTTTTTGTATATTTGTGTGCTTTTGTGTCTTTGCTGTTTCTGTTTTGTCTTGTGTTGCATTTCACACATTCTTTTCTGAAGTAGTGCATGTTGTTATTCTTCTTCTTCTTCTTCTTATTATTATTATTTGTAGTCGTAGTAGTTCGTAGTTGAATCTGTTGGCTCTCTCTCTCTCACTCCCTCTCTATCAAGATTTGTGTTGGTTAATCGAAGGGCATCTGTAGTGCAAGCTTCTTGGTAATTCTCAAAAGTTGGTTATCGAGGTGAAATTGGTGCATGTGATGCCTTACAATGGCATAGTCGCTTGCGTTTTTGTGAAGTTTCCTGTTAATCGGAGCCCTGGGAGCATTAATGTTGGGCTTCTATCCTAACCCCCTCCCCCTCCCTCTCCCATTAAGTTAAAATTAATTTTCCATTTAATGACCCAACCCAAAATATATTTTATTTTTCAGGCGTTTAACAAAAAAAATTAATCTGAGAACGGTGCTTTGCATAATAACGGTTCCTTGTACAATTGTGCTGATGAAGATCGAAACAGCGAATGGTGGCATGTTACCTTTGATTTAACACAGGTGCTGGCTATAAGAATGCAGACATGCTGATGGAGCCTCAAAACGGTGCGGCAAACAGTTTGTGATCAAGAAGTTTCAAGTTTGGGGGCCTATTGCTTTTTCCAACTATTCAATTTTGGATTGAAGTTTCTTTTGTTGATTTTGCAATTGAAAAGTAATATTTTCTGGTGCAAAATTGAAAGTGAATTAATTGTGTAAAAGACTGTGAGTTTTTCGTTTTACTTTTTAATAAATGCAAACTTCCTTTTCACTATGGAGCGAAGACGAGCTTTACAATGGACCATCAAACGGTCTCTTGGCTGTTTTGACGGTTATAAGATTTCCGAAGGCACCGACACAGTGGCCTGCCCTCCACTTTCCCAGATAAACCAAGTTGATCGGCCCACTGGTTTGCACTTTTTGGGGCACCATGACGACCACTGTAGACCCATCATCCATACATCCATTGGGATCAGACTGTGCAGAGCGTTGGTGCTGCCAAAGCAGTCTCCTTGGCTATTGACACAATCCTGGCAGGTCGCCACTCGCCACCGACACAGTATACCAGCAAGCTGGCACTCATTTGCCAATCTCGGAAGGATGACAGGCATCAACCCCACCTGATATTAATTCACAGCCGAGTGGGATTTGAACTCAGGATCTCGACCCAGCCCACCACCCTAACCATTAAGCCAACACCAGAACATACTGTAGACCAATAGCCTTGCAAGGCCAAAGGCCTATGCTGAAACCCTGTAGAATAATAAATGGATTTAAAGCCCACCCCCCCCCCTTATTATTATTATGGAAAAAAAATATCTACACCAATCGTGTCATGCATTTGGGTAACTGTGATCAATATTTCACCTGTTCACATGTTTACAATTGAATATCATTGCAAATGTAAGCTTTGTTGTCACTTTTGCAAAGATGAGATTTTCATTTTGTATCGTCGCTTGGGATAGCCTTCTCACATGACTGCAGCACAATGTTGCATTTCTGGCTGCCCCAACAAATGCGAAAACTGGTCGGCCATTTCACTCTGATACTTCAGTGGTCGGTTCACTGTGTGCGCAGCTCTTGTGGACTACCTTCCTGTTATATAACCACGAGACCATTCATTGACCCAATGTATGGCTCATCTTTGCTCCAATCACCTAATAGGAAAGCCTCCATTAGATTCCCCCTCCGCCCCCAATTATAACTAGCTTTTGACAAATAGGTAAGTTGTGTATTGGTTGCAGCTGCTGTTTTGGTGAAAGCAGTCATTGACAATGCCACTTATTGCATGTTGGCAGGGAAAATAATTTTTCATTTTTTTTGTCAGGTTTAAAAAAAAAAAAAACATTTGTCAGAGTACAGTGAAACCTTACTCGTCAGATTATATGGGAATTGGCCTGTTCCAGATATGGGGGTTTCCTGCAAATAACAGTGAAAACACATGCTCGTGTAACTCGAGTGAGAAATTGAATTAAGGTTACGAACCTCCCCAAAGACGAAGGCTGAGTTTGACCAATGTGGGATTTGAACGTGAAGAATTTTTTTCTGCTATTTTATTTTTGCAAGCTGAACTTTTTCCGCTTTGACTTCGAGCTAAAGAGATGTGAACTTGGCAAGTGGAGCTTGCGAAAGATTGATGGGCAGTGTGAATTGGAGATATGTTTGGAACACTGCAGTTGAAGAGTTAGAGGAGTCTTTTCCATCTGTTCAAAGAGTTTCTTCATGAGGCTGTCGGCACAGCCGAGCACTCAGTCCTGCCTTGGTTAAAACGTCCTGTTCAACATGCAGCCGACAGTCTTGAGACTCGTCAACCAGACCGACCACATCAACCTGCGTGCCGTGACGCTCTCTAGGCTCCTTCACTGGGTTTTACGATGATGAGCCGCACAGCGCTGCTTTTGACTCGTGAGCCCTTGACCTCCTTTTGAGCTACTCTGCCTTTTCCCGCTGTGCTGCTCTGTGTTCTGATGACGCTATGACAAAGGTTGATAATTTTCTGTTGTGGCCTTACAAGTAGCCGCAATTGAAGCGGATTTCTCTCCGATGTTCTTTGTGGTTTCTCACTCATGTCTTCCTTCTCTCAGCAACTTTCTAACAGGACCTGACATGTCTCGTTTTTACTCCAACTCCCATTTTATTTTATTTTTTTCTTCCTTTTTTGTTTTTTACTTACGAAATCTTATATTGATGACATCCGTCCTCTGTTTGTGTGTTTGTTTGTAGGCACGATAACTCGAGAACGGAAGAAGCTACCAATGTCAATTAACACGACGTGATCAGGAGGTGATGGCTAGCGTGATTAGATTGGTCAAAATCGTCAAAGGTCAAGGTCACAGTGAGGTCAAACATTCGATTATTGATGGTTTGGTAAGAATAATCGTAGAATCTTCTGGTTTGCGTCGCTACCTTCTCCAGAGCAGCTTTTTATAACAAGGTCAGAGGTCAAGTTGACGATTCGTAAGTACCAGTCTATGACTCTGTTTGTACCTTGTCGAGGCTCGTATGAGAGCTAAACACCAACGCACAGCAAGGGGGCATGAGCGAGGGTGGGAGTGGGAAGGACAAAACAGTGGGGAACAGAGAATTAGGAGATCTGTGGAAGGGAGGGATGGGGTGGGAAACATGGGGAATACAAGATGGACATTACAGGGAATTTCAGGAAGGAAAGCAGGAATTTGAAAGGAGGTGGCTTGGATGGATTATCGGGGGGTAGAAAAGATCGAGGATTTGGATGGGGGATGATAGGTGGTGGTGAACAGCTATTTTGAAGGCCTGGAGGAAAGAATGGGATTGAATAGAGTGAGGGAGTTTATTCCAATGTGGGGAAAAAGAGGAATGAAAGAGTGAAGGTGAGCAGTGATTCGTGATTTTGGTAGTTTTACCAGAATAGAGAGTGATTGAGCAGCTGTCAGTTACCTATTACAGCTGCCACAAATAAATGTTTTGTGTCAGAGAAGTGTTGCATTGCTTTTGGAAACAAATTTACTGACAGGGTGGGTTACTTCTCCTAAGTATACAGTAATTTTCAACACCAAATAGCCTACATGCTGCGAAGAGTTCACTCCTTGGAGCTGCTTCATTCGGGCTGGAAGGATGGCCAGAGTGAATGCACACTCACTCTAACTGTTTAGCCTGGGTTCAAATCTGGTCCAGCTTTTCATTGTGTGTTTTTATTGACATTGGAGTTATGATGTTTGACGGCAGGATATTCGATCAATATGCGTGCCGTCCACCGGATGGACGGTTAAACTGGACCTCCTCCATCTGCGCTGCCATTAGTTGGTTGGGCATAACAGAAGCGTTAACAGAGTCATTCGTGAAGAAGTCGGCGAGCTATCGCTGGAGCCATGGCTTCCAGCCTGAAAATTCCAAACTCACAGCTGAATCGAAAGCATTGATCAGAGGGCTCAGCGGTTGCGCCTTCGCTCTAGAATTTTCCCTTGACTGCGCTCATGATTGATGCTGCATCGGAAGAGAGCTTTCCACGATCATTTTTAAACTTCAGGACTTGGCAGATGGTAGTTCGAGTACTGTTGATAAATATTGATTTATGTTATTCGAGTTATTGAGGGTCCTCCCGATGCCCGCTTCCCATCTTTACACTACCCACTCCAGGCTCATTCTACCCCTTCCCCACCCCCACTTCTCCATTCCTCCCCTTGGCCATGCTCTCATCGGTCTCCCCTCCCTCCTCAAAGCAGCTCCTTCTCCCTCTTAAAGCAACTTCACTCTTCTACCCCCTCATGCTCCCCCCCCACAACCTTCTCTCTTCTCAATTCTGCTCCCTCACCCTCTCCCTCAAATTCTCCACCTATCGCCCCTCCATTTCAAATCTCCCTCACTTCCCCTTCTCAAGCTGCCACCCATCCCAAAAGCTGCCTTTCTTCCCCCACCCTCTCTTTGTACATTCATTCCTTCACCTCCTCCAATCTAGCCAGCTTCCCTCTGCCCCCTTCTCATTTTACTCCAATGGTGGCATTCATTCCATCACCACTAGCCTTTTGTCCTCCGATCCGGCCTCTCCCTAGTCTTCAATTGTCTCTTACACCATCAACCAACCTTCCCTACCTCCCTCTCTCCTCCCTCGTCTTAACTCTCCCCTTCCGCTCCCCTGCACCGAAAAACCATCCCTTCACGTTCGCCTCCTCCTTAAACAGTGTGGAATCACAAACATCCAGAGCCGACAAACCTGACATATCTTCTCCATAGCACGTTGCACTGACAAACCAGAACATAATCGCAAAACAGAAACTTTCCTCTCAGATGTCTCTGACTCTTGCTTCTCGCCCTGATTAGTCATCTCCGTTATGTTAGACCTGGTTTCGAGTCCTGGTGCAGAATTGCTCTCTTTATCAAAAACTCCTCTTCTTCACTCTCCATGCACTGCCCTCACTCCACCAGCCAAGGAACCCCTCAGACTTCCAGGAATACCGAGAATATCACGGCTTCCCCTCCGCTGCTCACCTCTTGCGTTATGGTGTGTTGTTCCGTCACAACAGGATGACCCACACTTACATTTCGCCCTCCTAACATGGGCAACTTATACCCACTCATCCGTGAGGTCTTTCTTTCTCATGATGAGGTGACTTCAATTTCATCACGCCAATGATTGGGTGTGAGGTTACTCTCTCAACTGTATGTCACTCAGCAAGGACTTTCAGCAAAGGTCTTTACTTTGGCTCGACCCTTCTCCACCCAATATTACACTGAAGCTCGTGCGCAGGCAGTTTGTCCTAAACTTGCTTCCCTCATTGGAAGGCAATCCAACTTAAGGCAATCTCAGTTCCTTCACAAGCTCGGAACAGAATGTGTGTCTACACTCGAGTGGAGCAGAACAACATTCTTCTTAATCTCAAGAGCTGAACTCTCAAACTTGACTCCTCTCCAAACCTTTGGCATCTGGTTTAAGTCAGTTATTAGAGTAGTAGGTCCCCTCCATCCCTACCTTACTCAAGATGACTGCACAGCTGACACTGCATGTGAAAAGGCTGAAAGCTAAACTTCTGTTTGCTTCTCAACTTGCATCAAAAACCATCATTTCATGTCCCCACATTACCCAGGTTGTTCCTGGACTGTGTCATGATTTCCTCCTGACAGTGGAGAGCTTGCTTGTCAACGACCTCGACTCAGATTTCTGGCAACCGGTCACAGAAGGCATTCAGCCCAACGTGTTCTTGAAAACATGCTTGCTGCTCTTGCTCACCCTCTCTCTTGTTTTATTTACTCTCATTTGCTCAACGTCAACGCCATGTCCTTTGGAAAATCAGCAAACATCACGCTCTGCATAAAAATTGTGCAAAAACAGATCGCGGCAACGACAGACCCTCAGCGTCTCGATGTCCCATCATCAAAGGTTATTGGAGTCCATCATCGCTTCCAACAGGAAATTTCCCGTCCTCTTTCTTCAATTGTCTGATTCCGTCTATCACATTTGGGATCAGACAGGTCACTGCGATTTCTTTGGTCGTTTGCTGCTCCTGCCTTTTCCCACAATGGAGGAGGTTACTCAATACTCTCCATTTGAGCATCAGAGCCATTTGAGATCAGCGGCATTGTGGGCCATTTTGAGATTCAGAGCCATTCCGCTGCGACATATCACGTTTGCTTGTCGATACGGTTCCGGCACCCCATGCTGCTCACCAAAACTTCTCTTCCAATTGGTATCCAAACTTCCCCATTTAGGATATCTTGAGTCAGCGTTACACCAAAGAGGGCGATGATTTGACCGATATCCTGCTCTTCGTGTCTCAGCCGAACGTCAGACGGAGTTTCAGCAGGGGCTGCTTGCAACTTATGGTGATCTCTGAAAAGCGTTCGAATTCAGTAAATTGGGAATGCCCTCTGGAGGATTCTTTGGTCGTTCGCTGGGGTGCCACCCAAAACTTGATCGATCTGATATTTCTGAACTTCTACTTCTTGGTACTGAGAGTGCTTATGAAGTGTGTGGTACCATCTCTGACTAATTTAGCCAGTTGTTACTTTGGTTTCTCAGGGATGTGTTACTGGCCCACACTTTTTCAAGCACGTGTCTGGATGGATTCTCGGAGATGTCGGAGAGATCAAGCTGCTGTGCATCGTTTTTTGAGGGGAATGCAAGATTCTCCTGACCTTTGAATTTTGCGTTTGATGCGTTCATCCTTGCGGCAGGACTTATAGATTATCCTTTTGGGGGCTCGAGGTGCTGAATGAGGATGTTGAAACCACTAGGAAATCTGGGTTTCCTGGGTCAAAACATAAGATCCAGGCTGTTCAATGACATCTCTGGATGCTGCTGTCCTGTCTTGTGCTGTTTTGTGTGAGGTGCTTGACGTCGTGGAGAGATTCACGTTACCTGGCAGTGATATTCATGTCTCTGCTGTGTGAATCAAGAGGTCGATAGAAGTCTGGGTTCAGGCCTGGGAGTCATGGATTCAGCTGGATACATGGTGATGGGCGGCTGCCGGTACCGTTGCGCGAGGACCGACAGTCGAGTCTTCAGGTCTCCTTGGTACTTTCCAGTCTTGCTCTTAATGGTGTGAGACTTGGACTTTGGACAAGGGATCTGCTCGACGGAGACTCTACATTCCTTTCGGTACACAGGTCTCTTCGCGACAGAAATCCTTGGCTTATCGCTGGTCGGACTTCTTGTGTTCACGAGCGGTTGCTGAGAGAGACTCAAATGAGATTCTGTTACCTGCAATGGTCCGTGAGCGTTAGCTGCGGACTGTCATGAACTGTGGCTCGTTTTCCTGATCTGATCCTGCTCACGAGATTCTTCTCAGGCTGAGGGAGTCTCAGTGAGTGGGAGGCCAATGGGCCGACAGTGCCTCGGTGGTTGACAGCAGAGTTGAATCGGATTTCAAGGAATGGGATGCGGCCTGGATCTGCCCTTTGGGGGATGGCCAGACGGAGGCCCCTGAGTACCGGCGGAAAGTGGACACAGCGACGCGCGCTGCTCTGGCGGCTATGGCTCCCAGATCTGACCGAAAACCGACCTCCACTCATGCCTACGCAGACTTCCGCTCCTGTCCCAGTCACACATGTGGCACCTTCATGGAGTTCTAATCATCCCCTCTCCTTCAGGCTGGAGTTCCTCAAGCAGTGTTTTGGGCCTCTGCCTTTTTATGATTTCATCAATGTTCTTTTTAATATATATACATGTTTCTGGCTTCGTATCAGAGCAAATAATCTTCAGGAACAATCGTTTGCCGACTATCTGGGAAAGTTCTCTCATCTCTATTGCTGATGACTCCACCTCTGCCCGCTACCACCTGTCAATCCTCAGACCGGCAAGCAGCAGTTTCTGCACTCTCTGCAGATCCTGGATAAAATCACATTGGTTCAACCAAGCTGCAAACCATGCTCTGTCTCTGGTCTCACACAATCTCACTCTATTGTCTGCTCCAAACAGAGACCGTTTGACCCCCACCCCGCCCCCCCCCACCTACTATGTTCTCAACACAGTCCATCTCTGAAGACGTCCTTCATTCAAGCTCGGTCGATCTTCGACTATCTTTGCCCATGATCGCTTTGCGGGAAAGCCACATTTCCAAGCTGCCTCCAAGCCAGTGCCGACTAGGAATTGCACTCCTTCGTGTCAATAGTCTACCTTGGCAACGACCTGAGCCTCCTGACCAATCAAAGCTTTTGTCACAGGCCTATGGAGTACTTCGCAATCCGCCTGTTGGGCTCAGGTGACTACCATGAGCCTCTCACGCTTCTCGGCTTTCACTCTGCTGAAACCAAGGACATTAGGATCGACTTGGATTCTCCATGGATGAGCCTGAGTCTTTTGGAGTCTACTACACTTCTCTCACTGACAGCAGAAGGTCGGTGAGTTGCCTTTCTGTCCTTTTACTGTTCCTCGCTGGCCTTCGCCCCCCCGACTTGATCTGAGATATCTGTGCCCCCCCCCCCATGTATCTCTGCAGCACGGGCATTTTAGGTGCGCCAGCCAACCCCCTCTGTGGTCGGTAGAACACCTTCCCAAAATGAAGAATCACCTGCTCACCTTGACTCTTTCATTCTTCTTTTTTCCCACCTCTAGGAACAAATTTCCCACACTCTCGCAATGCGCTGCTCTTCTCGGTTCTTCAAAATAGCTGTGCTTCGATCACCATCTCATAATTTGCCCACCACTCAAAAACAATGATCTTTTCCTCACCCCCGTTAATCCCACCCCAAACCCACCGTCCTGTCAATTCACCATGCTTTATCCTTCTACTGAAAGTCCCTGTGGTGTTTCCATCTTGTTTACCCTGGAATCCCCACCCATCCCTGGCCCTTCCACAGATTCTCACCTGTCTCTGTCCACACTGTTTTGTCCTGTCCCTCTCGTAACCCTCGGTGTCTCCTGTCCCCCTTGTTTTGTGCTTTATTTCTGACTGTGTTGCTTTCATCACGAGTCTCGACAGTGGCATTACAAAAAAAAGAAGAACATCAAGTGTGAACAAAGATACAGGGAATAATATGGGGCCAGAAACACGACCGTTTGGGGGATACTACTAAGTTCCTATGACAGGAGAGAGAGATGAAAGAGTTCTGATTTGAGAGCTACATGGTTTACGAGTCAGTGGAGCAACGTCCAAGAGAATTCCAAGGTGCAGTGTGGCCTTTGGATTCATTAGCAGACAGCTTGAGACGCAAGGAACAGGTTGTCAGACTAATTTCAACGAAGTCCAAAGGCGCAATGTGTGCCAGAAAAAACAGTCTAATCTATTGTTACTCGTTGAACGAGGCGCTCCACTACTTGTCTGACCGGGAGAGCAGAAAGCCAGCACGTGCCAAACTGTTTGCGATAATCAGGCACCTTTTTTGAATTCCGAATTGAATGAACAGTCAGGATGAGACTGCTTGGAAGCAAAGGATGATTTCTATTGGTCAACAGACAGATATGATGTGCATGAGACTTCCATTGGCTTGCTGATGCTAATTTATTTGCTTTTTTTCAATACATGCCAGGCACAACACTTTATCTGGATCCACATCTGCTCGCTGCATGATGCCCACTAGTTACCAAGCCACACTCGTACTCATCTTTGACCAACTTCATAAGGGATTATCACCATAGTCCCAAACGCGCTACCTTGTGTTAACTTTCAACACGAATCCGACAAGAGGGGCTTGAACTCACAGACCCATAGGTTTAAGACCAAGCACCCACACTTAACCATAAGCAAATGCCAGGAACAACCTTGCGAGAGACTGAAATGTGCAGAAAGCGAGTCAGTTGCGCTGCAGTCCATGGAGATTCCGTTTTGCACCCTTCTTATGGTAATGCTGTTGCTGTTTGGCTTCGTTTTCCATTTTCACAGCGTGGATACAGAGAAACAACGTTTTGCCAGTTTTCTTTAAGAACAAAGAACCAATGAAGCAAAAGGTCTCTAAACCTTCTATGAGACCCTGCCACGAATGCACGAGTCGCGAATTCGCGAATCCCGAACCAGCGGAGTCCCGGCAGCTTCTTATTCAACATAAACGCTCACAAGTCATGCTTTGTTTCACCCCACACTATAATACTGTCCAATCGCTGTGCACAGGATAAAATCTCAGCAAATCACTGAAAATGCGTTCTGCACGGATTGTCATGAGACAAACCATGGCTTTTGAACTCGGCTGTTTTTCATAGAACGCACAAACACTACATGTATACCTGTCGGGGCTCAAAGGACGCTGATCACGCAGGCGAGTTCAGTGCAACACCAAAAACCTCATATTTGATTAGAGAAATTCCCACATACCGTGATGCTTGACGAACCACACTGGTCGAGTTCTTCTTCTGTCTTGAAATAACAACCGACTTTGCTTGAGCCACCTCAAAATCAGACCGGCCTTTGATGCCGGCATCTTGACTGAAAATAAATCACACATGGGAATTACTTGCATTGTCTGTTCATCATTAGAATTTTATGCTTAGTTGTTGGATTGTCAAGATCGGAAAACAGGACGGTTTAAATTAAAGAAAATAAAAAAAACGGCAGGTCGAATCGAAGACCTGTTTTCATTTGGAGAATATCCAGGAGTCCAAACGTTAGGGCACAAGCTAATAAGATTTACAATTCACAAACGTTCTCACCAAAATACATGAATACACCTGCGATGACAGAGTACAGTATGTTGCCACATAGGAAGAGAAATGAAGTGCCAATAAATCAAAAAACTAATAATAAAAACTGTTTAATTATTTTCTTTTTTTTTTTGATTACATTCCAAGACTAGCAATAAATGTTTGATTAATTGCTTTAGCAAGTCATTAAAAAAAATGTTCCTTCTGACTGTAAATGGCATTTAATCAGGGTTTCAAAGCTTCCACCTTTTTCAAGATTTGTCAAATCAGTACCGTTGTCTGGCCTGAATCACAGTGCTTCTCCAGTTAGTTGAGAGAGAAAACCTTGGTTAGTTTAACGACATGACCTTCTCTGTCTTGCACATGCACTTACTCAGTGCTTCTTCCGCATCTCGCATCCCACAACGATCTGTAGTCCAACCAATCAAATCCTGGAAGCAGACGCAAACTAAGGCAATGAGCTGGTGCTATGCTATGACACACAACAGAGATATTTAATTTAATCCTCGATTGCTCAATCCAAGCAGCTCAACAAAATGAAGCAAACATTTATATCAATATCCATGATATGGCACATCAGCACCTTCTGACAGTCAGTTGGCTCTCAACCTTGTCAAGCTACTAGCCTCGCGCATTAAGAGGATGTGTCCAAGCAGATGTTACAAGCTCTACAATAAACGGTTGTGAAAAAAGATGTCTCTCACAGTGATGCATGTGGACAAATTCAAACAGAGCAACAGACTACAAATATGCCCGTATTTATGCTCATCACTTTGGGCCACGCGATGCTGACCTGATGCTACACCTCGACCCTGGACCATTCAGATGTGTACCTATACTAGTGAATTTTAGAATGGATTCTAAAATAAATTTAACAACAAATCAAATGGAAGGAACACAAATTGATACGGGTACTGCAATGGAGGTCATCAGAAGGAAACCTGCAACAAGCAAAAAAAAAACAAAGAATGAAAGTTCATCTGAGGAAACCTGGATTTAAAGGATTTCACAATTCTCAGGCTGCTACTCCCACCGCCTCAAACCCGTCCAAAACAGCCAAGGAGCCTATATCAAAAAAAACACAAAAAAATCCAAAAAAACAAACAAGAACCCAGATCAAAAAAATTAAATAATCTCTGGCATGACAAAACCATAGCGACCAATTAGCGTTTAAATTTAAAAACATATATTTATATATAGATTCCCTCAGCCGCTAGATCATAGATCATTATGTTTCACATATCGATTATGATTCAGTGGTCAACGAGGAAATAGTTTTTTGAAGATTTTCAGTGCTCATCGTCGCTCAATAGTCTGAGCACGTCCTTGGAGTACTGAGCCTAAAAAGCAACTTACAAAGCTATTTATCTGACGGTGCTTGATGAGTACTGCTCTCTGCTTCGGACGTGTGGTTCCCTGCCTCACAAGGTCCGACCTTCTGTGTGGCAAACGCAGGCTTTTCGGATCATTGAGTCTTCTCCGTGAATGAAAGCTGAGTCGTTGGTCTCCACACGGAGGCAGTCTTTGCTCGCGACTGTCTCCGCACGGACTCCTCTCATAGCCTTATGCCCCCCCCGCCCCACCATGTTACTATCTGTGATCTGTCCCCCATATACTTCCGGCAGGCGTGCTATAAGGTCCAGCCAAAAACCCTCTCCTGCGTG
>CM068953.1:205221092-205228592 GCA_035128595.1 Eptatretus atami
TTATAAATTATTCATTTTTAAATTATTAAATTTTTTTTTTTTTATTTATTAAATTTATTATTTTTTTTAATTTTATATATTTATAATTTTTTTTTATTATATTATTTATTATTTATTTAATAATTATTTTTATTATTTTTTTATTTAATTTATATATTTATATTATTTATTATTTATTTTTATATTTTCTTTTTTTTTATTTTATAATATTTTTTTATTAATAATTTTTATTTTTCCTTTATTATTAATATTTATTTGATATTTTATTTTTTTTTTATAATTTATATATTTATATTTATTTTTTTAATATTTATTATTATATTTATATTATTTATTTTTGTTTTTTTTTTTTTATTTAAATTATTTTAATTATTTTATTATAATTTTTATTTAATTATTTATTTTTTTTTTATAAAATTTTTTCTTTTTTTATTATTATGTGTTTTAATTATTTATATTATTTTATTTTTTTATTATTTTTTTAAGTTATATTTTTTTATTTTTATAATATATTTTTCAATGTTTTATTTTTATTTAATTATTTTATATAAGTTATTTTATTTTTATATTTATTTGTTTTATATTTTAATTTTATTAATTGTTTTATATATTTTATTTTTATTTTTTATTTTTTTTTATATTATTTATAAATATTTATTTTATTTTTTGTTATTTATATTTTTTTTTTATTAATTATAATTTATTTTTTCTTTTAATATATTTTATATAATATATATTTTTTATTACTTTATTATTATTATTCTTTTTTTTATTTTTTATTAATTTTATTTTTTTTTAATTATTATATTATTATTATTCTATTAATATATAATTTATTATTATATTTATTTTTATTTGTTTATATATTAATATATGTCATTTATTTTAATTTTACATTTTTTTTTTATTATTATCAATTTATTTTTTTTTATATGTATTTTTTTATTTATAAATTTTTTTTTTTTATTTATTTATTTTTTTTTTTTATTTTATATCATTAATTTAGTATATTATAATATATATTTTTATATTTTTATTTTTATTTATTTTTATAATATTATTTATTATTTTATTTGTCTATTTAATTTTATATTTATTTTTATTTTAGATTATAATTATTTTTTTTTATTTTTAAATATTAATTTTTTATATTTTAATTAATTTTTTATTTTTTATATTATTTTATTTTAATATTTTTTAATTATTTTTTTTTTTTTTTTTTATTTTTATTTATTTTTTTTTATTTATAATAAAAATTAATTTTTAATATTTTATTTTATTTTTTATGTATTTATATTATTTTATTTCATTAAATTTTATTCTTTTTATTTAATAATATTAGTTTATTAATATTTTTTTATATTATTATATAATTTTTTATATCATTATTTATTCATTATTTTTATTTATTATTTTAATATATTTTTTATATATTTTTAATATTTAGTTTTTATTTATTTATAATTTATATTATTTTAAATATTATTTTAATTTATTTAATATGATTTATAATATTATATTTTTATTTTATTTCTAATATAATATTATTATTTTTTATTAATATTTAATAATTATTGTTTATATTTATTTATTATTTTATATTTTTTTATAATTTTTTATTATTTATTAATTTTATATTTTATATTTTATATATTTTATATATTTATGATATTTTAAATTTTTTTTTATAATTTAATTTTATTTATATTTATATATTAGATTTAATTTTTTTTTTTTATTTTTTATTTATATTTATTTTTATATTTTTATTTTTAAATATAAATATTATTATTTTAATTTTTTATTATTATTTAGATTAATTTTATATTTATTTATTTAATTTATTATTTTATAAATTATATATAATATTTGTTTTTAAAATTTTATAGTTATTTATTTTATTTATATATTAATAATATAATAATAATAATGTTTTATATTTTTATTTTATTAAATTTATATTTTAATAATGTTATTACTTATTTTTGAATTTTTTTTAATTTAAGAATTTATAATTTTTTAATATTAATTTTTTTTCTAATATTTTTAAGTTTATTTTTAATTTTTTTTTTTAAATTTTTTTTTTTATTAATTTTTTAATATTAAATATTTTTTTTTATTTTTTAATAATTTACAATTATATCTTTTAATTTATTTATTAATAATATATTTATTATTTTTTTCTTGTTTTATTTAATATATATTTTTTATATTTTTTTTAGATTAATATTTTATTTTTTCTTTTATTAATTTTTATTTTATATTTTTATTATTATATATTTTTTTTTTTATATATTTATATTTTATAATTTTTTATTATATTTTTTCATATTTTTATATTTTATATTATTATATATTTTATTTTTTTGTTTTTTATATTTTTTATTTATTTTATATTTATTTTTTTTATAATATTTTAATATTATGATATATTTAGTTTTTTATTTTTCTTAATTACCTTTTTATTATTTATATTTTTGTAAAATTGTATTTTTATATTATAATTTATATTTTTATTATTATTTTAATAATTATGTTTTTTATTTATATTTCTATAGTATTATTTTAATTTGTTTATTTTTGTATTAATATTTTATTTTAATCTTTTATTATATTATATTTTTTTTTTATTTTTTTTATTTTTTATTCTTTTTATATTATATATTTATAATATATTTTTATTTTATTTTATTTTCTTAAATTAATATTTTATTTTATTTATTTAATTATTATTTTTATATAATTATTATTTTTTTTATATTTAATTTATTTTTTTTTTTAATATTATATTTATATAATTAATTATATTTTTAAAAATTTATTTTTTTTTTTATTTTTTTTTATATTAATAATTTTTGATATTTAATTATTATAAATTATATTTTTATTCAATATTTTTATTATTTAATTTTTATTATTATTTTATAATTTTATTTTTTAATTTTTTATTTAAATATTATTTTTTTTTTAATTTATATTTATTTTTATAATTTATTTTTTTTATTTATTTATTTTAATTATATTATATTTTTTATTATTAATAATATTTTTTAAATTATATTATTATATATTTTTTTTTTTATATTATATAAATTTTTTTTTTTTAATTTTTATATATATTTTTTATTTTATTTATATCTATAGATTTATTTTTTTATATATTATATATAATATTTTTTTATTATTTAATTATTTTGTATTATTTGTTTTTAGTTTATTTATTTTACTTTATTTGTTTTATTTTTTTTTAAATATATATTTATTATTATTTTATATTTTAATTTAAATATTTTTTTTTTTATTTTTGATTCTATATATTTATTTATTTTTATATATTTTATTATTTTAGTTATTTATTAAATATTAATATATTTTATAATTATTTTTTTTTTTTTATATATTTTATTAATATATATATTATTTATTATTTTTATTTTATTTATTATATAATTTATTTTATTTATATTTTATTTTTTTTAAGAATTTTAATTTTTAATTTTATTTTATTTTTAACTATATTATTATTATTTTTTTTTTTTTATTAATTTATAGTATTTTTTTTTTATTTTATTTATATATGATATTTTATGTTATTTTATAAAATTTATTTCTTTATTTTATTCTTTTATTTTTTTTTTTTTTTAAAATATTTTTATTTTATATTATTTATTATTATTATATTGTGGTATTATACTGGTATTTGATAATAGTATATTATAATTTATTATTTGTATGATATATTTGATTTTTGGTGTTATTTTATTTAATTTTTTTAATAATTTTTATATTAATTTTTTCTTTATTTTATTTATTATATAAGAGATCGTTTTTATTATTTTTATTACTAGTACGTGCCCGTAAAAAAAAAAACACAATAAAAATAATAATAAAAATAATTAAACCACACAGCACGTTTACTCTTTGCTCTCACGTGCCCATACGTGCGGTGACCCGGAAGTTCGATATTATTCGCAGTTACGATTATTCGCAATTTATTTTTAATACCCAATTATTTTCAATTAGCGCAAGGTATTTTACCTTTTCGCAATGTCGTGGCAAGGAAAAAACAAAAAGAGAAGAGAGAGAAAAAAATTTACTTCCTGGTCTGGAGCATACCAGACACTCTGATGTTCCCAAAATTTATACACCGTCTAATATTGAAAACGATCATTAACTTGGGCCATTGTGTTTATCTATAAAGCGCATAAGAAATTGAGAAATTATTAGAATTACGACGAAGTCATCACTCTCCGGAAGCCCGAGTTTTAACCCGTAATGCGCGGAACGCGGCTGAGTTCCCTTCCCCATCGGCCACGCCCACTTAACAACGTGTCTGCATTGGTTTGTAAATAAATGCCATAACTTGAAGCATGATCGATTAATATCAACCTTGAAAGCACATTCCTCAGGTCGCCAGCAAACATACCTGCAAGTTTCAATTAGCATCGACCAAGCGTGTCGAGAAACAGCGGTCACACACACACAGACACACATACAGAGATTGCTGGAATTATAGATAGATTGTTTGAGAGAGTTTTCATCAGATTAGGTCATGGAAGTGTTGTAGAAAAAATTGTGAGGTCAATGGTGAAATTTAATCGATAAACGCAGCGGGTCTAAACAGATCACGTGGTTATGGGAGAAGCACTTGGCTCTGGGAGGTGTATGAGCGTGTATCGTCAAAAGTGAAATTATTATTATTATTAAATAAGGGAATTGTTTGTAACATGGGAAAAGGTAGTTGAGTAAAATCGTGGAAGTGTGTGGTGAATTGACGGTAAATGCAGTGTGAAAGCTGCTGGGTCGATGGAGAGAGAGAGAGACGAGAGAGAGACAGAGAGAGAGAGAAGAGAGAGAGAAAGAGAGAGAGAGAGAGAGAGAGAAGAGAGAGAGAGAAGGACAGACAAACTGTTACAGGAGGTTGTTGAGATTGAAAGGAAAACAAGGAAGATTATTATTTTTTGATGTATTTTGAAAAGATTCGGGAATGGAAGGTTGTTGATCGGAAGAAATCGTGAAGGTAATGGCGAGAGAGGGTTAGCTCAGTGGAATAAAGATGGTGTGCTGGCAGGAGGAAGAAGAAGAGGGTGATGTAGAAGAAGAAGAAGGATCGAGACTTGTGAGTGTGCAAGGAGAAAGGTAGTTTTTTAAAAAAAATTTAAGATAAGAAATAGTGTTTTGTTGAGAGGGATGGGGGACGTTGGGAAAGTGGGGGAGATAGAAATTGAAGGTAATGGGGAGAAAATACAAATAAAGACGATCGTACACTGAGGGGAACGATGGGTAGGCCTCAAGCACTTGGTAAGACAACGTCGATGAAAACTCACAAAATAGCACGATTTTTGAAACAAAACCAAACTAGGAACACAAGTAACATGCAGGTAAGAAAATAAACAGTTAAAACGGGACAGATAATGACCGGAAACTCAACTTTCAGATCGTCAGCAGAGAGCCCTGAAGGAGACCAACAAACGCTCCAAACCCAGAACCTTGAAGCTTTGTGTTTTAGTTCCTCTGTGTGCCCAAAGCCTATAATGTGTGGTTATCGTTGATTTATCGATCACTTCATTCAGCATATTTCTTCACATGGGTAGAGTGCAAGAAAAACAGCATTGATGCAATTTAATTCAGTGAAGAACAGGAAGACTGCTGAGCACGCTCAAGCACTTGACCGAAGACTGCTGAGCACATTCGAGCACTTCACCGTGCTCGAGTGTGTGCTTACGAGGAAACCACTCGATTATTGCATTCATGAGCACGTTCTCGTATCTTTTGCGCCTGGCCGTGGGAGATGTTTTTATTTATTTATTTTTCTTGCCTTTGCTCACTGCAAATTCTGAATATCTAAAGTCTGGCAAAGTGAGGTTTTACTGTATACGTTTTTAATTTCTCCGTGTTGGCGCTTTTTTATTATTATTGTATTACAAATAAGCTTGCGATCCATGCTGTCCCTGGACTATTTTATCTTTGCCTGGACTATAATATTTGATCTTTAACAGCTTTCACCATGCTCAGTGGAAAACTAGGCTTTATAAGGACTTGGGTTGATCTGCGCGTCAGTGGAAAAATGACATTTTCTCAATGAGATTTTGACCTGCATGCCAACTGCTGTCATGGGGAGGGGAGTAGGGTGGGGGAGAGAAAAAAGCCGAATTGACGTTTTGCGCATGAGCCCTTCAAAATTTTTGGGGCAAAGCTTGGCCTTTGTCTCGTGCACTCACCATTGCGACAGAGTGGGTGGATCAGCTCTCAAAATTTCCACATTGAATTAAGTGACTATCCATAATGAAGTCAACATGCTAATGTTAATGATTTTCTCTTTCATCTGCTGTACTGTTCAGCATGTTTAACCCTTCTTGTTTCCTGCAAGATTCAGCGAGTGGTGCGGCGGTGTCTGACACATTTGGGTCCTCTGGCTCCTTGTTAACAAATGTGTGTCTGTCTCTCTTGCCCTCTTGCTCTCTCTTGCCCTCTTGCTCTCTCTTGCCCTCTTGCTCTCTCTTGCCCTCTTGCCCTCTCTTGCTCTCACTTGCCCTCTTGCCCTCACTCGCCCTCTTGCCCTCACTCGCCCTCTTGCAGCTTCACTCAGTCCTCTTGCCCATCACATCGTCCTCTTGTGCCCTCATCGTCCTCTTGCCCTCACTCGCCCCTCTTAGCCCTCACTCTCCTCTTGCCCTCCCTCCCTCTTGCCCTCCCTCCTCTCCCTTGCCCCTCCCTCTCCCTCTTGCCCTTCCTGTCTCTCCCTCTTGCCCTCCCTGTTCTCTCCCTCTTGCCTCCCTGTCTCTCCCTCTTGCCCTCGCCGTCTCTCCCTCTTGCCCTCCTGTCTCTCCCCTCTTGCCCTCACCTCTCTCCTCTGCCCTCCCTCTCTCCCTCTTGCCCTCCCTGTCTCTCCCTCTTGCCCTCCCTGTCTCTCCCTCTTGCCCTCCTGTCTCTCCCTCTTGCCCTCCTGTCTCTCCCTCTTGCCTCCCTGTCCCTCCCTCTTGCCCTCCCTGCTTCCCCTCTTCCCTCTCCTGTCCTCCCTCTTGCCTCCCTGTCTCTCCCTCTTGCCCTCCCTGTCTTCTCTCCCCCTTCGCCCTCCTGTCTCTCCCTCTTGCCTCCCTGTCTCTCCCTCTTGGCCTCCCTGTTCTCTCCCTCTTGGCTCCTGTCTCCTCTTGCCTCCCTGTCTCCTCCCTCTGCCTCCCTGTCTCTCCCTCTTGGCCTCCCTGTCTCTCCCTCTTGGCCTCCCTGTCTCTCCCTCTTGCCCCTCCCTGTCTCTCCCCTCTTGCCCTCCCGTCTCTCCCTCTTGCCTCCTGTCTCTCCCTCTTGCCCTCCTGTCCTCCTCTGCCCTCCCTGTCTCTCCTCTTGCCCTCCCTGTCTCTCCCTCTGCCCTCCCTGTCTCTCCTCTTGCCCTCCTGTCTCTCCCTCTTGCCCTCCCTGTCTCTCCCTCTTGCCCTCCTGTCTCTCCCTCTTGCCTCCCTGTCTCTCCCTCTTGCCCCCCTGTCTCTCCCTCTTGCCCTCCCT
>CM068953.1:205233592-205245920 GCA_035128595.1 Eptatretus atami
CACGAAGATTATTTTGCTGCAGCACACACGTCATCTCCTAAGTACCTGAACTTAGCACAGAAGTTTTTTGTTATTTTTATTATTTCCAGTGTATAAAGGAGTTATGTTTTGGATATCTTGACTGGCATGATTTGTGATTAAAATGTTTTTATAAGGTTCTGCTTTGACTAGAACATTCCATCTGTTTTTCTTGTTTCAAAGTCATTTGATACTGTTGTGAGAGTGATGTATGGGGATGTGAGAGTGAAGAGAGGGTTAGGTGGGAAAGGCAGCCAGTTTGATTCCAGACCTGTGGATTTTGTGTGAATTCTCCAGTACACCATGTTTTATCAAGCTTTTAACATCATACTGGTAAGTTCAACAGAAGGTTGATTTCCTTTGCGCCAAAACTATGACGACTTTGCCAGCTTTGGGGTTGGAAGGAGTGTTGTTGCCTTTTCCTTGTATTGATACATTAAACGCATTTGTTCTAGCTTTTTTTGGGGGAGAGTTTCTTGTTTGCAAGCGTTCCGCAATGAAAAGGATCATATTGTGTGAAATGAATTGCATATGCAGAGCGTCGTGTTGCTGTAGAACGTTTAATGGTTTGTATTGAAAATGGCAGTGCACAACCTTAGCTATGTGTCATGATGTGAATATTATCTCCTTCTTCACAATGTTGGTTATTTTGTGTTAATTATTTTTTGTCGTGTTGTTAAATTTTCAGCAATCCGATCCTTAGGCCGAGTTTCATGAATGGGTGTGTTTTTTTATCCCCCTCTTCCGCCCCTGAAGTTACTGGTAGTTGTAATTGCCTCCAGCCGTGCAAATGTACAAAGCCACTTGAAAATGTTTTGAGTCTGTTTTGAAAAATAACTGTTGACATCTAAGTTATCAGTGTCGATCTCTTGTTTCGTTACATTTGCGACTAAAATCGGATCTCGTTGATTCACCTGATTAAGTGCATATCGTTTACTTTACTGTCCTATTGCCATGCCGTGCTCGATGATTTGAGAATAGTCTGTTTTCAGATTGAGAAGCAACCTTTTAAGACTCACGGTGCAGTCTCGGTCTAAACGCGTTGGCTAGGCGTCCCTGTTGCACCTGCATGTCTCTTGCCGGCCGCCTCTGCAAGGTGAGTGGCCAGGCATCTGTGCCGTGCAGCATCGATTTGGTGTTTTTATGCCATGATATATGATGCATTGATGAGAAACGTGACTTGACCCGTCGTGAGTTGCAAAATGTCATCCGCGATGCATTTGCCCTCTATTTACATCAGCTTGCAATAATTGCTGAAAACTCGCCTTGAAATTAGGTACTGCATACAGACTTGAATGCAAATAGATCCTTGCTCCAAGAAATACCGATACATGGTTAGATGTCCGTTTTCTTTTTCTTTTTGCCTGCAAAGCAACATTTTGTATTGACTGCATACATTGAAGCATGGCAGTTGAACTGATTTATAACTTTGCGAATGAAAGCCAGACATATGAAAATATGTAACATTTCCTGCATTGAACAGCAGTGTAAAATTGGCCGTAATGTTTATTTATTTATTTACTTCTATATACCTTTTTGAACCAACTTGCTTGTCTGGGATGCATCGAGTTTTTCTTCTTGGACAAACTTTACCTCCGCAGCCTTCCATTTAGACGCTTTGTAAGTATACAAAAACAAATCCGAATGATGAAGCAAATCTTTACCTTTGCTGACATTGCATTGATTCTACGTTAACATTGGTTCATTGATGTAAAATCGATCTAAGGCTCCCTTCAACTGTATCCAAATGATTTTGCCTCTAGTGTATCCAATTGTTGCAGTTTTTTTTGTTATCCTCCAACGTTCTGACCCCTTGCGACAAATCGTTTTGCTGTTTGTTACCTGTTGCATATTTGTTGTTGATAATCTTTAAAAAAAAAAATTTGTTTTCTGCACATTCACAATGAAACCGTAATGTTTGTTCAGACGTCTGGCTTGTGCATATGCTGTAATGTAAAGCATGTAGCGATAACGCGGGAGGGTAGTCGGTAGTTGGGCCTTATTCGAGTGTATCTTTAAAATTGCTATACAAACCAAAGCAAGCTTTTCGGTATCCTTTGAGCTTTGACTGAACGCAGGCTGTACTGATGTAGTATAGTTTTATCTTTTAGATTCGGAATTTTGATTTTGCATTTGACCATCATTGTCTGCAGTTCGTGTTGCACTCAATTTCCATATCGAGTTAAATTTCATTGCCAAGGAAACCTTTCTCCCCCTGAATCATTGTCTTCAACTTGGGATGATATGTAGAAGTCTACTTTATGTTTGCTTTTGAAATAACACCAAAATGATAAGGGCTGGATCATGTACAGAGCGAGGTGGGGTTGTCTGCGATGAAGTGCAAGACTAGCGCAAGTGCAGCCTTTGGATCCTGTTCGATGGATGTTGGTTTTCGGTTGTTTTTTTTCGTTGTTGAGGTTTTGACCTCTGCAACACCCGGTAAGAACTGTTTTGAGTATCCAAGCCACTGATATTAATGTTGACTCAAAATATATTTTAAAATCCTAAAGTTGATGCAGGTGAGCAAAAGTATGCAGGTTTAGCTATTTCCTTTTTGTTGTTGTTGCTGAATAACTTTATTTTGTTGTCATGAGGATTATTTTGTGGGGTCTGTGTGTTAAATTCTCGCTCTTAATTCTGCCTCAGTCATGTAGTGGTGTAGGAAGGGGAGGAGGTTGTGACAATGTAGTGTTAGAGTATGTTGATTAGATACTGATATGATGAGGTCTTGCAAGTTGTTTGGTAGGGCAGTACAGAGTGGTTGTGGTGAAATGTAGTTGAGACTTGTGTGTGCAACGAGTCCCGTGAATTGTAAAAGTCGTTGCTGCTATGAACCCGCTCCAAAAGGGCAAATGCAGAGGAACAACAAGACAGCGTGGGTACGTATCATCATTTAAAGAGGGTTGTGGAATGTTTCCTCGTGCATCAGAGGGTAGGGATTCTCAGGCCAGTTTGGGACTTCCTTTGTAGATTGTGTGCTGTGTGCATTTTCAAAAAGTTTTTGCTTTTTTTTTGGTTTCTTCTTTTCCTCTGCTTTACATTGTAGAACCTTGATTAATTGTTTGCTAGTCAGTGTTAACGATGTCTTGTAGTTTGTAGAAACTAAGTGGTATGATTAAGCTTTTACTTGTTCAGTTTGTGCAGAATTCCAATAAAAATTGCTTCTTTTTCATTGTACTATTGGGTATAAAAAAGCTTGTACCCCTAATTCTATAAAAAGTTTGCCTATAATTTCTTTTTGGGGGGGGGGGCGGTTGGAGGGGAGGGGAAGGATTTCATCAAAAGTACTTCTGCAAATGAAAATTTGGTTAAAAGCAGGGGAATGATTGTTGTACATTTTTTTTTCCTTCGGGGAAAGTGATATACTGCAATTTAGTCGAATTTTCTTGTTTTTGATGCGTTAGTTCGTAAATACAGGTTTCCTCGCAAACCTATTTAAGATCACCTTTGTGCATGAGCGAAGTATTATACTGATTAGTCTTAACTAGTTTAACCCACTTCCCTGCCTCCCCTTCAAGTCTAGCCTCTTAAACTCTTAAAATGACACAGAAAAGTCAACAGAAAAGTCAAGTGTTGGAGGGGATAAGGTTGACAAAAATAGAATATTGTATTTATTTTTTAGATGCAGGGTTGGGGGCATCAAGTGTATAATTGAGTCACCACAAAATGGTGATTGTTTTATCACACACCCTTCACTTTGAGCCCTTCAGTCTTGCCAGTGAGAACCACAGGTGAATTAATGGAGGTCACCACCAAAATTGAACTTGAAGGGAAGTCAGTATAAGACTACTGTCATTTAGTTTTAATACAATGTTCGTTTATTCATCTTTCTGTTGTCTGGATTATTCCCTCCCTGGGTGTGTCCAGTCTTGCTGTTGTCTCTAACTTTTCAAAACCACAACCCACCACCATCTCAAGCTGCCATCCTCCCTTAAAACCTTATTTTTGCTTCGTTTGACACTGTCCTACCGTTTTGGTTTTGTGGGTGTGTTCCTGGAGCTCCTCTACATTCTTGTTCAGCTGTTTACCAGCTGCTCATTTAGCTTTTCCTTGAGCCCCTGACCTCAGAATTACAAAATACATAAAGCAAGTTCCTTAATCAGCTTTTGAAGCCTGTGTTGGTGTCCTAATATATGCCTGTTTTGTTTGAATAAACAAAATATCACTTGAGAGATCATATGTATGTGGCAGGTTACCTATTAAGAAAACTGTAAACATCTACAAATATATTTAAGTTTGATGTTGTTATTCCAGAATTTGCATTGTCCTTGAAATGCCAAGAAGAATGAAAAAACATTTTCCAGTTCTGGAAAACTTGTCCAAGTCCTTGAAATTCCTGCAAAATCGAGAATATTGTGCAAATATTCATAATCTGCTAGGCCCTGGTTAGAATTGTTAATTCCACCGAACATTACCCATTTTAACCTCCCTCGGGGATTTACCATTGATGCCGTGCCAAAATGATTGACCATGGTTGCACTGACCGGTCATTTCACTGAGCAATCACTCGCTGATCACCACTATCCTAACCACTAGTAAACCAGAGGAAAAGTAACCGCCTTTGGTACACAAGTGTTTCCTGTTGTCGGTAAATCCACCTCACACGTGGAGATAATACATTTGTTGACTTCATATTTTTATGAAAATGAGGATAATGATTATTTATTGCAGTTTACTCCATGTAAGCAATCCATGTAATGAAGTGGATGATTAATGCTGCAAAAGGTACAACTTGGAATGGTTCTGTGGTATAACATGGTATGCTAAGCTTGTATATTTGGCTATGGGTAAATGTATTAATGTATTACTGAAACATTCAGTGGAGCAACAGAAAACAAACAAGGTTTCATTCTTTTGGTTTATTCTAATGTCACCTGTTGCATAAACATTTGTATTAAAAGTCTTGGAAAACAACTTTTTGTCCTGGAAATGTGGAAATTTGGCCTCCTGTTGCTGTGCGAACCATAATTGTACTCTTACATGTTCATTTTCAAATTGATGTCGTATCACTTGGTTGATTTCACATTGTTAGCTCACCTGGAATGTAGTTCCCGGGAGCTAATGGAATGCTGTGTCGTCCGTCCACAAACGCTTGCAACAACTTCTCTGAAACTACACGCACAATTTCAATTAAACTTGACCACAACCTTCATAACCTGGGATGTACCAAAGCTTCTTCACATAATTATAAAAATCTGGGTCTGAAGGGGTCGACTGTGTGTGAGTGTGCATGCGTGTGTGCGTGCTTGCGCGCGCTTAAATTTTGGTACACGCCAGGTGATGAAGGTTGTCGTCAAGTTTCATCGAAATTGTGTTTGAGAAAAGTTGCCCAATGTTTGTGGGTGGATGGACTGATGCCCAGATGCGCCATCCCATAATTTCCCCTGAGCTAAAAATCAGGCCCAAAGGGTGAATGGGGGGTGGGGGGTTGCCCCCCAAATTAGGTGCAGTAAAACTTCCTCCAACGTTGGGGATACGTTCTGGGATAACCTCGTATTGGAGAAATTATTTAAACTATGGGGAAATTGGGGATATGTTCGAGGATCCCAAAAAAACTCACCCTAAAACTGCTGTTCTTGCCTTTTTTTTCTTTTTTTTTAACATGTTTCTTTGTATGGAGTGGTGCAGCATTATTAAATATACATTAAAATAAGTGTTTGTATCATAATGGTGCTGTATTATTGAAAAATAATTCACCTTATTGTGAGGTGGTTGTTGGAGGTTTGGGTGATGATTTTCTGGTGGAAGGGGTTGAAGTGCTGCTGATAGCTGTTGAAGTAGGCCGAAATAATTGTATTATAGGCCCTTGCTTTGCTTTCTATTTTAACTCCCTGTGAAGTTCTGTGTCGGGATTTAAAGCTGACTCAATGGCCCACTTGAACTTCAGACTTCTTTATTCATGTAAATTCGAACTATGATCGTGCTGATGGCAGGTGGCGACTCGAATCATCCTTTGTATAAATTAAATATTAATTAAGTAAAGTACAGTACACTAACAAGGAATAAGAATAATATAAATCTTTGGGAAAAAACCAGTCACGATCGCGTAAATGCGAAACACTCTCGAGTTGGGGAGATTTTGACGCATTTAATTCGGTGTGTAAATTGGAAACCGTGTTGGAGGAAGTTTTACTGTGTTTGTGTGTGTCGTTTGAGAAGAAAGCAATTCTGATGAAACTTTACCACAACCTTCATCATCCGTGATGCGCCATTGTTTGTTCACACTTTTTAAAAAATTGGGGTGTAAGGTGGTTTACATCGGTTGTGCTCCTCAAAGTAGGTATTTGCTATAACATTGGTTCATTGGTACATTTTGCTGATCCCGTCCCACGATGATTTCCTCCTCAGTATCATTATTCTACCACGTAAGTACCCAGGGGTCTTCCCCCCATTTTTAGCTTATCTTGAACATCGTTCCGGGAGCTTATGGGATGGCGCGTTGCCCGTCCGTCCGTCCATCCATTAATACTTGAAACTTCTTCTCTGAAACTAAACGCAATTTCATTGAAACTTTATCACAACATTCATCACCTGGGATGCCCCAAATTTTGTTCACTGCATTAAAAAGATCCATAGGTATTTACTTTCTTCGCCATTAAATATTTTGTGGGTTATCCACAACTGTCAGTGGTTCCCTTGTTTTCTTATCCAGCTGCCACCAGGTGAGTATTGCCCCTATTTTTTTCAGTTGAAGCTCTGCAACAGTTATTCGATCCGTGTGAAAATGGTCAGGATGATTTTGCTCCACTTTGATCATACATGTGCTAAAACGGTAAAATTCCAAGTAAGAAAGTGCCACACTTATCTGGAGTAGCTATTTCTCTTCAGTTATATGAATGATTTGACGTGCCTTATAGATGAATCATCGTGCAGCCGTTATTATTCCTTTGAAAGTTCAAACATCCATGCTCCTGCCTGTTAGCTGTGGTCATTTATTGTTAACTCAACAAAGGAAGAAGACTGCAAGGAAGTTTTGAAAACAAATTGAACATTATGGCACTTGACCTTGAGGCCGGTCAACTTTTTGGGGTCAAAAACGTGATTTGTGTTCAGACTGTTGTCGGCTTTGACCGTACTTCAGCGTAACTACATAACGATCGTTTCACTTGTCACTCCTTGCAAGTTAAGTTTGTCATTCCACACGTTAGTAAATGTGTTATTTTGCCATACTGCAACTCAGGATACGTAGGAAAACATTTTCATGGTGTGGTTATTCTTAATTGGTTCACTAAATAGTGCTGTGCTATTTTTTTCACTTCAAGACCTTGCCAAAAACTAGATCTGGAAGAGTAAGCATGACAAAATAATGTGCAGTGTGCGCTCATAAACCTCAGTAAAGTGTGTTAGATGCATGCAATTGGTCCTTTCCAGCCGGCCCAGCATGATAATGGAAGACGACAGGAAATGTTTTAAGGCCAAGAACCTCTGCTTCTGTGACTGCTTCATTATGTACAAGGATGGGAAAAGTAGCATAAGTGGGTAACATCCATGTCTGTGTGTTCCATGTCAAAAACAGCCCCAACTAGAGGGGGAGCACTCGGGAGAGTGCAAAACCTCCGCCGCCAATACTGCTGGGATAACACTCAAGTGAACCTTATATCTATTTCATTAAATATGACGTCAATAGTGCTGACAGAGTTATAGTTCTTTTTCTAACATTTTTTTTTTGGGGGGGGGGGGGGGGGGGTGGAAGTCACTTAAAACATGTAGAAATGCAAAAAAAAAAAATACTCAACAATTTTTTTTTGGGGGGGGGGGGTGGAAATCACTTAAAACATGTAGAAATGCAAAAAAAAATAATTTTTTTTTCTCTAAATTTTTTTTTTGGGGGGGGGGGGGGACCAAGTCCAAAATTTAATGGCATGATCCTTGGACCATAGCTAACCCCCCCACCAAGTTTCGTCGAAATCCGTCGAGGAGTTTTTCCGTTAATACTGTTCACAAAAAACAAACAAACAGAAAGGGGTGAAAACAGTAACCTCCATCCATCTTCGAAGATGGCGGAGGTTAACAAGTGTAAAGTTTTGATGCTAAATATGAGGACTTGGCATATCATTGTTCTCCTTGGCAGGTGCAAAGCCGTGCCCTCAAAGGTACATAAACACTTTGTCCCCAAACGTGGAACCACTCGAGTGGCTTGAAATAATCATGTGTTTGCTTTGCTGGGATGGGATTGGGGTGGATTTGGTTGTATTTATTTTGTGGGATCAGGGGTTCTCCTGAAGCACCTGCGGCTGGCTGCACCAACCAATGCTCGAGTACAAAAACACGTCTTTGTTCTACCAACTATACCTGACTTTTTAAATGCCATCCGCTGCTACCACTGGGGCAGCTGAACATATATCGTGCATGCCACATAAGGATTGTTATCTAAAATGGCCCACAAAGCCTCTACAAGAAGCTGAAAATACATGGAAACATACCTGTGACAAAGAGGTTTGCCTCTGCACAAAGAAAGCGTTGGAGAACTCTGAACTCACCCAAAAAATTGACAGCTTTCAGCTCCTCGTTCTGCAAACTCCTTAAGACGTTCACCAATGCAAGGCCCGAAGGTTTGCAGATGTGCGCGTGCTCACCAAACCTTTGACCCAAGCTACTCATGAGTGGACTTTGAACCTTGTGGGATTACCTTATGTGAACAAGTTTGGCCATATACTTGATGGATGTCTGCTGTTGGAAAGATGATGCCATCATTACCAACATTCAGGCAGATTTCCCAAAGGAACACACCGTGTCTGGTAATGGGAAGGTCATATCTGGGGCTTGTGAATGCACAAGGTAAGTTTTTAAAATGATATGAACAAGTTGGTAAACTACTGATGTGGGGATGGCCTGGACACTCCATTGGCTCAATACAAAAAAAATCTATGAAGACATGTTATAAACCTATAAGTTACCTACCAGTCATCTGCACAGAATTCCCCATCCAGTAACATTAATCAAACTTTGGGACATCATCGCTGAACAAGAAAAATGACCGTTTGTCATTCTTATTTTTATTATTTTCTGACAGCGGAACTTCAAAATCGGTTTAAGTTGCAAACTTGTTTTGAACACAAATCGACTGCATTTTATAGTGGGAAGGTGCAAACTGATCAAAATTTTAATAGCTTGAAAGGATTCAATGAAAAGTATGTAAAACTGCATTCCCTTGTGAAGGAATAGGAAGGGATCAGAGGTGGGCGGGACTATGACTGCCAGCCAATCAGCCTAATGGGGCGGAGCCGCAAGACATTTGACCAATGACCAATCAGACCGAAATGGCTGTGTTTAATGGTGGAATGCAGTCGTGGCCAAAAATATTGACAGTTGCACTATTTTCAAATAATGCACCATTTTCAGAAAATTGTTGAAATTACAATATATTTTGGTATCCACATATGTATTTCTTTTGTTTACAGTGGAACAAATCAAAAAAAGCTGAAAATATTATTAAATCTTTGCTTATTCCACACACAAATCCAAAAATGGCTCGGACAATATTATTGGCACCCTTTAGAAGTTCAAAATAATTAGATTTCGAGCAGGTGATTCTCCTTTACTTTGGAATTGAACTCACCTGTCGTGAGCTGCAGGTGCCTGCAATATTAACATCACTCATTCAACCAGATTGAATGGAGAAAAGGAGTCATGCTGCTGTTTTTTGTCACTGTGTGCCGCAATAACCATGAAGAAAAGAAAGAAAACCAGAGAATTGTCTGAGTGTGTCAGACACAAGATTGTAGCCAAGCATGGACAATCTCAAGGCTACAAGTCTATCTCCAGAGACCTTGATGTTCCTGTGTCCACCGTACACAATGTTGTCAGGAAGTTTAAGGCCCATGGCACTGTTGCCAACCTCCCTTGACGTGGCCCCAAGAGGAAACTTGATCGAAGATTGGCAGTTGCTCGAGGTGCCTTCTTCACCATTCAAAACAATCCTTCGCTGCAAACAGATTCAAGCTGAACTTCAGACATAATGTACGACAGTTTCAACTCCCACCATCCATCGCCAACTCAATGAAAGGGGGTTCTATGGTGGGAGACCCAGGAGGACCCCATTGCTGAGAGAGACGTAAGAAAGCCTGATTGGAGTTTGCCGAAATACACCTGAACAAGCCAAAATCCTTCTGGGAGAATGTGGACAGATGAGACCAAATTTGAGCTTTTTGGTGAAGCACATCATCTCTGTTTTCAGAAAACAAAATGAAGCCTTCTTAAGGCATTTTGGAGTGTAATATTCAACCCAGTGCCAGAAAGCTGGGTCTCCATCGAAGGTCATGGATCTTGCAGTCGGACAATGACCCCAAACACACTTCATAAAACACCCAGGAATGGTTCAAGACAAAATGCTGGACTGTTCTGAAGTGGCCAGCAATGAATCCAGATCTAAATCTCATCGAGCACCTGTGGGGAGATCTGAAAACAGCAGTTGGGAGAAGGCACCCTTCAAATTTGGGAGAACGGGAGCGGTTCGCACAAGAAGAGTGGGTCAAACTACCGGTAGAGAGGCGTGGGAAGCTCATTCATGGCTGTAAGAAGCGCTTGACTCCAGGTATTTTGTCCAAAGGCTGTGCTTCCAAATATTGTCTCGGATGTCAATAATTTTGATTTTCTGATTGAAAACGATATATTAAGTTTGGAATCAATAAGAAAGGTTCTGTAATATTAAGTCAAATAAGGAATTGTGGAGACCAAATACTTTTGTCAATTTCAACTTATTTTTCAAGAAAATTGTGAGTTATTTGAAAAAAGTGCAAGGGTGCCAATATTTATGGCCACGACTGTATTATCAGGCAGGTCCGTGCAGGGCAGTCACAGGCTAATTGACAGCAACAACACATTTCTATAAAGTACATACTGTTTGGAATGTTAGACGGTCTATAAAATATATACAGTTCCAATACAATGAGCACGCTGATAAAGTTTTTCGATAACATTTGCAAATCGGTTGCAGAACATCTTTATAATGGAGTATGGTGATACTCCAGATGGAGGGATGATGCAGGAAAAAATGGCCATCTATTCAAATGTGTACACAATGATACGTTTATGAATTGCTACAGAGTGAAGTCGTAAGCAATTCAAAGTCGTACGTTTTTTACCCTGGAGTGTTTGCTGAATTACCAAGACTTAAGAAGACACCAAAATACATCGTTAAAGTACAATGAGAGATCGCTAAATCGTCAAGTTTGTATTTCTACTACTACTTCCCCTCCAAAACCATGTAAAACTGATCGTGGGGCAGATAACAGCAATTTTTGAGAGGAATCGTGCAAATGATGATACAAGCATCAAATTTGGCACATTTGTTCTCCAGGGGATTCCAATCAAATCTGCCTGATTGGCCATTTGAAAATCCAAATTTTGAAAAAAAAACAAAATTTCAAAAAAGTCAAGATCACGAATCAATGCTGGATGCTGGCTGAGATTGGTGAATGTTTCAGAAACATCATCAAAGACGTTCCAAGTCTGCCATGCAGTTTTCTTCCCTTTACCATGGAAGGCAGACACGATGTCACATCCAGTGAACGCATGGAAGTATGGGATCCTCTAGCTTTCTCAGGCCCTATTCAGAAAACTACCTCATGGACTGGAATCCATCGTGCCTTGGCTCCTTGGCCAAAGGCATCCACATGTTCTCAAGACCTAGTCCTGTAAGGATGGCAGTACAGATATTGCTATGACTAGTACGTCCGTGTCATTAGCCTTAATGATAATGGACTTGCTGCCATCCTCGTTGCATCCCTGGTGTGTACAAATATTCGAGTGTCAGCTTCTTCATGACAACATGGAGACACAGCATCCAGTGACTTCCTTGTGTTGCTAATGGCATGTTCTCCTTTTGTGACAATGACTGTGCTTGTCGTCTTGCTTTCACACATCTTTTCCGCAAGGAAGTGAAACAGCTCAGTCTTGTTGCTGTCATCTCAAGAAGCTTCTCCAGTTACTTGGGGTCTTACTGTTCCTGTCACTCTTCTTCTGATTCCTTGCCCCCTTTTCGACCTTGCCTCGGACTTCAGACTTGACTTGTTGTACACATCAAACACTAAGTCTACCCTCTCGTACCTGGCACCATAGGATTCCACCTTTGGGATGATGTCTTCTTTAGCATTGTCATCAAATATCTTTGAAGTGTGTGGAGGTAGGGCATTGATAATGCTGAGCCATCAATTGATGGACGCATTCCCCTTGGTTCTCTGTCTGGGAAGTTCACTTGCGCTTCAAGAATTTCAGCCAGCTGTGACTTCAAATTTTTCTAAATTTGGATTTTCAAATGGCCAATCGGGCAGATTTGATCAGAAAGCCCTGCATAACAGAAATGCCAAAT
>CM068953.1:205334518-205346199 GCA_035128595.1 Eptatretus atami
TACGTGCGCTACGGGTTATTTTATAGTTAGGATTTTTACACCACCAACAACAACGGCATCCTCCCTGGCTCTCTTCCACCATCCGCCTGACGCGCATACGTGCCGAGCGCCTGTGGGCGGAGTTCCATTGGCAACAGACGGATTGGCTCCGCTCCAGGGTCGAGCAACACGTGTTGCCTTCAGCCAATGCGGAGGCATGTCGCCCGAAGGAGGAATGCCTCTCAGGGGGGACGGGCAGCGAGGATGCTCGCCACGCCCCTCGGACGAATCACGAATGGCGAGCGGATCGCCTGACACCAACCGACCAATCCGGAGGCGAGTTGCGTCGGGCAGTGGATGGCTTATGTAACTAGACGACCGTGAAGTTTGGCTCCATTGTGACAGCGGTTGGTTGAAAAAATTTCATTTCAAGAAAAAAAAAATTAGCTCCGCGAATTACTGTAGGTGTTTGCATTGATCAATCTCTCAGAGTACTTGACTGAATAGGGATTGATATTTTTAATAATTTTTTTCTTTCCATTGAACGGCAAAACTTTGATCTGACACACAAGATAATGGTAGTCGCCATACTTTTGTGCATTCGTGTAACCGGTTTTTTTTGGGGGGCTGTTTATTTTTCCCTGGAACATCCATACATACTACCTGATGAGCAGTTTTGTAATATATGAGAGTGACTTGTTTGGTTACACTCGTGCTGCAGGTACACTTTGATTCGACTGTGAAAATGGTTTTTCTTTGATAGGTTCAGTGCAGTAACTGATGGATTTGTTCAGTTTACTGCTGTTTCGAGATGATCTGGTGTGGCTTCTTGTGAGTTTTCCCTTTAGCATCGACCTGAACTTGACTTTGTCTTCCTGAAGGTTTTGTTCTTCAGTAGATTTTTTTATGACTGTTTTTCTTTTGTTCCACGCTTGTTGAATCAGGGGCTCTCTTGACTGTATCTAATCTCTGATGATCACGATCCAATTGCACCATGCAAAGGAAGATTTTGAGAGAAGTTTTGGTAATGTTGGTACAGAGGTGTTCAGCATGTTCTAATACATCAGCTTGCTATTGACTTGCAGCAAACGTTCCCATTCAACCGTTTGCTGGGTACTATAAGCAGCTTCGTAAGAGCTCCACAGTTATTTGTCATGGAACATGCCTGGTCATTATAAGTACTTGTTTGTACACGCTCCTTCCCAATTCCATATCCGGCATGGCATGATGTCATTCCAGGGGAGGAAGGAGCTATCGTTTTTATCCGTTTGTTTTTCTTTTATGTGCTGGCAATATTGCCATCCTTTGAGTTTTGAAGCTTGAATTTGGGACAAGTGTAGAGTGCTTGGTGAAAAAACGATATTTATTCTTTTGCTGAATATTTATAGAGAATTACTTATTTTACGGTTTTATTAATTTCCTTATTTATTTCCTTTCTTCATCTGGGTATGTCAGGAGTTTTTTTAGCAGAAGCTAATTTGACCTGACTGGTGACAGTGATTTGACTTTAACGGGTCTTTTTTGATTGCTGATGAATCAATATCAGAATTTTTTCTTTTCTATGAATTCTTGATTTTCAACAACTTGATTTCAGATGACATTTGTCGGTTTTGGTATTGCTATTAGACTGATAAGATTTATTATTTACGCTTTTTATTATTTCTTTTAATTTGCAATTATAAATTGATTACAATGTTAACAGCATCCCCATTTCGTCTCACGTTGCTGCACGGTTGCATGCTGGCTGCGAGGACCCCGGCAATGTCGCGTGTGGCGGTTTGTTTATTTATTTTATTGGCATGCGGCATGGTTGCATTTTGAATGCAATCTCCTATTGTTGAAAATAGACTTGAAAATAAACTCATTGAACTATAATACACGATAAAGCCAGTTTATTGTTGACTCCGGGCTGAGAAAATTTATATATATATTTTAAAGTTTTCTCTTAATGCACTTTAGTGCAGATCAACTGAGGACCAAATCGTTACTTCGCAGGAAGCCCGAGTGATTTTTTTTGCTACATGAGAGCTGTGTTTTGTCTGTCTGCCTACGGTGCCATTTTTTCTCAGAGATGCAAACAGGTCTTCGTTCAACTTTCAAAAGCTTCCTCGTGATGCTCTTGCTATCATGAGTTTTAAGAAAAAATTTTTCTTGACATTCTTAGGGGCGGTTTAAAAGGGGGAAGTTACGTTTTTTTTTCATCTCTCTTATGCCTAGCCTTTGTCGCTATCGTAAAGGTTGATATTCGTGTACCCTAGACCCCATCCTTTAGTGCGGTGGGGGAAGAGTGTTTTAGCCACCCACAAAAAAAATGAAAAATTTGATTTCTTCAAAATGCCCAAAACATTAGAAACAGACTGGGCAGCACCAGTACCCTGCTTGGTCATAATTTAAATAAAAATTGAAAACATGGCCGTTGACGTGGTTTCGTCGAGTAAAGCCTCAGTCGACCCATGTGAGTACGTTCATTCGCTGTTTAAATGTGAGTTTGACCTGATACGTTATTGACACGTATATTATACATCTTTTGGAAGTACTAGATCTTTCATCGTTGCCTTTTCGGACCTTTTAGATTCTTTGAGGAGGAGAATTGCACATACTTGTGCGAGGGGCATTGGTGACTGCTTAAGCAGTCTCACTAGACTATGGAACAATCTGACGGCGTCGCCATTCGACTCGATTACCGCATGCTGGCACTCATTTTGCGACTCGGAGGAGACGTCCGACTGTTACCCCACCTGGTTGTTAATTAACAGTGGAACAGCATTTGCATCAGGACCCTCGGATCCAGCCCACACGCCTAGCCATTAGCCACACCCGACTATCTTTTAATTTTTGGATCTTTGAAACCTTTATAGACCGTGTTTCCAACTTTTTTTTCCACGCACCCCTTTAGATATTTCAAAAAATCGTTCATGCCCCATCATGATTGGAGACACTACAGTATTATACTACATATGTTTCAAAGGCTTTATTAAAATTTTTATTTGCAACTCTTATTCAATTGCTACTCATTCATGGAGCCTGCCCTTGACGTGCTGCAGATTGTGATTTTAGCAGGAACCAATTTTGTTCAGTTTCGCCTATAAATCACCACATTTCGTGATTTCCAGTCGAATTTTTCTTAGCTTGCAGCAATCGTAACACCACTATCACTATTCGACTAAATAGATTGATGGGACATTTATCAATCTTTCATTACCAATGTCAGTTTGGGTATTTCTTTCGCTCTCCTCAGACAGCAACATCTCGTTCCTTTGATTTGAAAGAGTTTCATGGATCTCATCTGCTGCAACTCGTACATCCGTCATGTTATGATAACTCGCATAAACTCACATACTCTGAATCCTCAATTGCCCACCCAAATATTGCCATGCCCCCCTTGAGAAACCTCTTGACCTTTAGACCTGCTTGATGCTTCGACCCCTAACCACGCTTGGACCACACTTTCAGACTCTTACACTTTTTGACTCCCTTACCATGCTTGGACCCTTGGATCTCCTCATCCTTTTGGACCCTTTCACCTTTAACCCTTGACCCTTTTTTTAGACCCTAACACTTATATACCTTAGGACCTGGCTTTAGATTGAATACCCTTATACTTTGGACCGTTAACCTTCTAGACTTTTAGTAAACCCTTTGACCCTCAGCTTACTCCTTTAGACCACACCACACAGCATCTTTTCTTCTTTCAAATGCGATCATACTTTTTCGCAGTACGTGCATCTCATGCACCCAGAGGGCTGGTTTACTCTCGGTAATATTGACAGAATATCCTATTGGCTCATTTAATTGGTTTCACCAATCAACCTACAAGCAAGTTTTTGATGTCAAGTTCAAAGCATCATGGTCGCTCAAGTTACATAAACAGTTAATCTTTTTCTTACCTATTACTTAAATTTTGACGAATTTGCATATCTTGGGTTACTAATTGGTTCATCCATCAAAGAGAGAGACTTGTTTTGGGACAAGGCAGAATTCACAGCGACTGATTTAGCAACCGCGTTATGACCATTTGTTTGTTTGTTATTTTATGTTTATTCTTTTATGCTCTGTTTCTGGTATGTGAGTAAGAGTTGAACGTTTTTGCAGACCAGACGTATTTTTTCCTCTTCCATCATGGATGGATGATGATAGTACATTTTAGGGTCCTATCATTCTTTCACTTCTTACCACTTTGGCTGGATGTACGGTGAGATCGTGCTGTTTTTCAAGGCAGAACCTTCACACCCATGCTGCTCTGCCTCTTCACTTCTCGGACGACACACTCTTCTGTGATGGTGCACTTGGTTCTCATCTCTGGCACGAGCATGTTCAGTATTCTTTCCACCAGCTCCTTCCCAACATTTTACCGCTGCTATTGCTGCACTTTCTTTCCCAGTGCCAATCAGGTGATGCATGAGGTCATGCGGGGCAAAGAGGGAGAATAGTACTTGGTTTTCACTGTGTTTGTTTTCTTGTTGGTTTTGTCCGGGTGAATATCTCGCCGTCCTTTGAGCTGGGAAGCTGAAATTTGGGATAAAGTGAAGATGTGCTTTTGCAAAATGTTTTTTTTGAATTAATCAATTATTTGATTATTTTCCTTATTGACTTAATTATTTTCTATATTAATTATTCTATTTTATTTCTCAATCTTGGCAATATCTCGGACCTTTTAGTCGAAGCTGATATTTGGACCATGCGGTGACCAAGTTTGCTTCAAGGAGTATTTTTTCATTTCTGTTAATCAAAATCAATTAATTATTTTTCTTTTTCCTTGTCCTGGCGTGATATCTCAGCCATTCCTTTGAGCAAGGAAGTGACATTGAGGACAAGCGAAGATGTGTTACCAAAAGCAATGTTTTTTTTGTTTGTTTTTTTGATTAGTCATTTACATCAATTCACATCGCAAGCGCCCTCTTACATCTACTGTGGATCTGCGTAATCACAGCTGTCCCAACGTGGAGCATGATCGTTTCATCTGGCAAATCTCACGCTCACATGTCTCTCCGAAAGGACCGTCGAGAACCTTTTCCCCCCCGTCCCCTCCACAATCTTTCGTTTGGAAAAGTCCTTTATTCAAGCGTCTGGGTCTCACTTATCTGCTATGATCTTTTCCTGGTGAAAGCCTATTTCCACCTGCCCCCAAGCAGCACTGCTTGGGCTCGTCCTCGTGCAAGTCCTTCCGGCCACTGAGCTCCACCACATACAAGCTTTTCTCGCAGCCTGATGGTAGTACTGCTCTCCTCTGGACTGTTTGCTCCCGCCTCTCACTTTCTCGGCTTACGCTGTGGAACAAGGCATTTAGTCCTGGTATCTCCCATGATGGAACTATCTTTGGCCTCTCACTCCTCTCACGCAGGCAGTCGGGGCTTTCTGTCTTCACCATGTCTGCTTCTCCGGCTTCGCCCGCCTCCCCCCCCCCGCTCTGAGATGATGTCCCTCCTAATTCCGCAGGGCGCCTCAAGTCCTCCAGCAACCCCCTTTTGGTTAACGACATCAAGAGCACTGCTCCTTCACTTTCATTTCCTCTTTTTTCTCACCTTTGACACAAACTCCAACACCTCTATTCATAATTCCACTCTTTCCCTCCAGGTCTTTTCAACCGCTGCTTCGCACCATTTTTTATACTTCCCTCACATTTCTTCATCCATCCATCCAAAACACTTTCTTTTCACCCCGCTAATCCACCCCTACCCACTCCTTCAATTCCTGCTTCCTTCTTGAACCATGTAGTGTCCATCTTGATTTACCCCGTGTACCCCGCCCCATCCCCTCGCTCTCCACTGATTCTCCTAAATGCTTTTTCCACTGTTTTTCCTTCCCTCTCCCCACCCCTCTTTCTCTGCTCCCTTGTTGTTGTGTTGTAGTGTTCTGCTCTGCGGCCTCGACAGTTATGCAAAAAACAAAACAAAAAAAATAACGCATCAATTTTAATTTTACATTAATTTATTAATTTTTTAAGAAGTTACAGATTCGATGAAACAGTGGTGGTTAGGTATGGTTTATTGTCAATTGAGAAATTATATTTAACTATTTATGTATTTATTTTATTTATGCAATTTGATCATTATTGTACCCGCTCCCTCATTCCGACTCATTTGCGTAAGGTGCATGCGGGCAGGCGCCCTGGCGATTGCTGCTCTGGGGATTTGTTATTTATTTTTTTGGCATGGGAGCGTATGCACTTTGAATGCACAGCTACTTTTTCTATATTTGTTTTTTTGCAAGCTTTTTTAGTTTAATAGCTGTGTTCTGACTGACTGACGCGTACGTAGCACATCATTGGTGACCCTGTATAGTACATATCAGCTGCACCCTCGTATACCTTCTGTCGCTTTCGCTCGAGTTGCCCGCCTATCCAATTTCTGACTGCAAATTTATTCACCTCCCCCTATCATGGCCGCCACCACTCTATCTTGTTTGCTGTGTTCCAGCGTTCGTTCTTCACTTTGTTTACCTTTATTGATTTCTTTATTTTTTCCCATCCTCAGAACAATTTAATTTACCAAGCCCGTCATCCCTTCTCTCTAATGGTGGTTCTTCCCCGGGTCCTTCATATACAGCTTTGCAATTTGGACCCAAGGAAGGAGGGAACTCCGGCACACCTGAGTTGGGCACCAGTCAAGGCTCCTGAGTGCAGATCAGTTCATGCGTGGTCAAGGTATGACGATTTATTTTGTTCAAAGTATTTTGTCCATGACACATGCTTGAGTCGAGCAGTTGTTCTTCCTCTATGGTTGCTGCCAAATCATTAGGCTTGAGTGGGATGTATGGTGTTTTTTTGTTTGTTTTTTTTATGTCTCACCTCCTCCAGGGAGAGTGATATATTACTTTTTCGTGATTATCCCTTCTTCATTTCTTACACAAAGAAATGATCTTCACCTTCCACCCTTGCTAAGCTATTCCTCTGTCAAATTTGATTGACGGTTCTTGGGTCCATTTACTCAGAGTTATGGAGGTACCTTGTCCATTTTATACCAGAGTTTATGGAGGTACTTGTCATTAACCCAGAGTTATGGAGGTTCCCTTAGGTGCCCATTTACCAAGATTATGGGTACCTTGGTCATTAACCAAGCGTTTGGATGTACCTTGGTCATTTACCCAAGATTATTGAGGTTCCTTGTCATTATACCAGAGTTCTGAGGACCTTGATTCATAACACCCAGATATGGATCAATTTGGTACGAATGCTAGGCGTAAGATCTTTTATGGGTGTGCAATCCCCATCTGGATCCAACTAATTAAAAGGAGGTGAAGAGGAGTTTTGCTCCAATTGGTTCGCCGGGCGCGCAGCCAGTGTACCACTATTTCGTATGTTGTGTTCTGTTTGTTGTTCTGTTTTGTGACTCTCTCCAGGCCTGGCCTCAATGACGTTTTGATCGATCTCCCGTGATGAAACTTGGACACAAGCTAGATTATTCATGTTTTAGTGTCTTTGTTGTTGGGGCGTCCACGCCCTTGTGGGCGGAAGCATGCCACTTGAATTTTTATTTATTTTTATTTTTTCTCGATTTTTTTCTTCGCAATTCCTTTCCATTAGAATGCTGGCGTAATGTCATAAGTTACACATATAAATCTGATTTGATTTGGTCAATTTTGAGGAGAGATACGGTTTTTTTCCAGGTAGGGCTTTCCTCAAAGCTCCACTAACCTCATTGTACCTTCGTCGGCATTGTTCAATAAATGCCAGCGAACCATCGTCACTCCTCGGCTTTTTGCTATTTCATTCAAAAGTCTTCTTCTTCAAACGACAACCGATCCAGACCAAACTGGCCAATAAGGCATTTGGCCATGCCTTAACTTAAGTTTGTGTTCCGCTGGCGTATTTTCCCGAGAAAGGGCCGCCTCCCCTAAGTCCTCATATTCACCAACATTTTTCTTCACAAACTAATGACGATATGGACCATGTTTGGTCATTGCATCAGAACCGTAGGTCTTCTTTTGATTGTTTATCCATCACATATGCCCCTATAGAGAGGCTGCAAGAGGGTTATAGCCTCAAATTCAGGGGTCATTTCTTTTAAATCTTTCTCAGAAACGACGGCTGATGCCGACCAACCCTTCATGAACGAAAGGACCACCCTGTAAGTTGTGCTCCCCGATGACCATACACTTCAGAAGGGGCCATGGCCCTTCCCCTTAATCCTCATTTTCACCATGCATTGTTGGTGAAATAATCCTTCGTCCCCGGGGGCTCTTTTTAAATTTAATAACAGTGTTTTTCATTCTAAAATTTTTTGAGTGTTATAAGTTAATAATGCAAGTCAGCGAAGGTACCACCCCTAAAAGTTTCCGAAAATGCCATGAGCTATAAGGTAGGGTGTGTCTTTCTGTCTTCTACTGTCTCCTCTCCGGTCTTACCCCCCCACCCCTCCCTGCTCTGTCTCGATTTTCCCCACCTATTTCCGCAGAGCGTCAAGGTCCGCCCATCAACCCGCCTACTTGCGTACAGACTACCAAAATCACGATTCACTGCTCCCTTCACTCTTTCATTCCCTTTTTCCCGCCTTTGGAATAAAACTCTCACTCTATTCAACTTCGATTCTTCCCTTCCAGGCTTTCAAAACAGGCTGTTCACCACCACCTCTTATCATCCCCAGTCCCAATCCTCGATCTTTTCTACCACCGTATCACCCAAGCCCACCTCCTTCAATTCTCTGCTTTCCTTCCTGAAGTCCCTGTACATGTCCATCTTGTTCCCCATGTTCCCTTGCCCCCATCCTTCTCCGTCACGATCTCTAATTCTCTGTTTCCCACTGTTTTGTCCTTCCTTTCTGCCCTCTTGTCTCCTTGCCCCCTCCCTTGATTGTGCAATTGTGTGTTTTCGTTCTTATACGAGCCTTCGACAATGTATACAAAAAAAGGACTTCTTCAGCAAAATTGGTATATGGCACAAATCGCAGTTGGACTCATCGGGAAGTGATTGTAAATATTTCTGATCAGATCTTAGATTACGATGATAGTCAAAATCATTTGTAGAGGTGCTGTAAGCCGTACATTGCATTTGAAACCCGAGGTTTGAGGTGACGTGGTGGGTTACGTGATATATTGATCGCCAATTTTTTTTCTTATCATTTATTTTTTTTTTTTTGTTGTTGGTGGGGCTGTATGATTTTGAGTATAAGGGCACCAAACATCAATCTTTGGTTTCAAGATTTCATTCAAGAAAGAACAATGATTAGTGTTTCAGTGACGCATATCATATTTTTAAACACATTTTTTATTCTGTGGACTTTAGGTCCCTTTTGACTACTTCGACTATAAACACACCTTTACCCTGTACCCCTTCAGACAGATTAGACAGCATGGACCTTGACCATTTCGCAGCTTTGGGACTACTTGGCACCTTTTTAGACTTTTTAACCTGGCTTGAGAGGTCCAGGATTCTTTCGACCCCTTTGACACTTTCGACTTGTGGAACATTACCTTTAAGTTTCAGATCCATTCAGACAGTCTTGAAGACCTGTTTGAAGGACACCCATGCAAATATCTGTGTCTCTTGCAAAAACAGTCTCTATATTCTCTCTCTGCCCTAAACTCAGACCCCACCCAGGGCTGGGGTAATCTGCTTGTTGAATATTATAATGAATATATTTACATGATAATTTTATATATTTTAATGTTACATATGATAATGGGGACATAATGGTGTTTAATGATAATATGGTACATTTTGGACAATTAATTACGTTTTCATTGTTATGTGTCTATTAATACGTACTATCTTGCTCGCTGAGTACATCCTATTAAATACTTACTTTTGAATGCGAGTTGGCCATGAGTTACGTCTTCTTTATTTGTCGATTACTTATGTTCATGATTGGAATGCCTTTTACACCCCACAGACCCCCCTTTTTTTTTCTTTTCCTTTTTTTTTTCAATACTTGCTCTCTTGCTCTTTTTTTTTAACGCTCATGGAGGTGTTGACACAACGAAACAAGAACAGGAGTGAGCGACCCTGCTAGACTTGTTTTGTTTGCTGTTTGCATGTAAGTTTGTAGTGTCGTTATCTGTGCGTGCTGGCTGTACTTGGTTGTATTCATTAATAAGACTAACTTGACAACACTTTATATAACTGCTGGCGTGAGACGGGGAGTACCAAGACAATCCCACCGCTTTCGACCGCAAGGCCCGCAACCTGACTCCTGGACCAGAGCCTTTATTATTATCATGTTCAACTACGGAGGAACTCCACAGCTGCGTCACGCCGCGCACTGGAGGATTCCCCGCTGCGTCCCGGGCGCACAGGGTGTCACAGTCTGCGTCCGCCGCGCACGGAGGAGTCCACAGCTGACGTCCGGACGCGCACGGCGATCCACAGCTGCTGTTCCCGCCGCGCACGGAGGGAGTTCCACAGCTGCGTCCCGCCGCGACGGAGGAGTCACAGCTGCGTCCCCCGCGCTACGGAGAGGTCACAGCCTGCGTCTCCGCGCGCGACGGGGGAAGTCCACAGCTGGCGTCCCGCGCGCACGGAGGAGTCCAACAGCTGCCCTCCGCCGCACGGGGAGTCACAGCTGTTCCGCCCGCACGGAGGAGTCCACGCTGGTCCGCCGCGCCGAGGAGTCCACGCTGCATCCCGCCGCCGCACGAGGAGTCCACAGCTGCGTCCCGCGCGCACGGAGGAGTTCCACACTGCGTTCCCGCCGCGACGGGGGTCCACAGCTGCGTACCCGGAGCCGCGCACGATGTGTGTCATCCGCAATTGATTCTTGCAAAGAACATACCACAAATACCTCAATGGCTCGAATCACTGTACAAATATTTACGTACTCTTGATCATATAGCCATACATGACCATGTTACAGAAAAGATCATAATATTGTTGTTGGCAGCCGGATCTCCCGCGGTGCTGAGCACGCCGCAGGGGATCAGTGGAGGTCGCGGGCTCACTGCACCCGGATTTAGTTCGGTCTTTTCGTGAATCGAGGTACGGGTCTTATCGGCCGAAAGATCTCCCATGCTACACCACGTGGTGATAGGGCAATTGCCAATTCAATTAATTACCTAATTACCCACATCGTTTTCAAGTACCGGGAAAGTTTACCTCGGCCAGGTCTGCTGATCCGCGGCCGTACCCGAGCCGGATCTGTCGATTTCCTTGCGCGGGCAGTACCGACCCTTGCCGGCCCTTTGCCGTTTACGCAACACATGAGGCCTCCTAATCCCGTTCGCGCGCGGAAACCCATGGAAGAAAGGACAAGACGGCTGGAATGCACCAATAGGGATTTATTTACAATTTGCGGGGGGGGGGGGGGACGGCAGCACACAGAGCAGAGTTCCGACTAAGAAAATGTAATACACATGACAAAAGAAAGTACATACCAATTCTACTTGAAGAAGGCCCACACACCAGACACACACCCCCAAAAGAAATGACTGGACCGCGGCCCTTTATTGTAACCCCCAGCTTGGAGAGTGACTGAGGTAAGGATGCTAGCTTGGACCTTCCCGCCCGTGCGTCACCTTGACGATCGCGCCTCAGCGGACTCGAACCCGCCAACTCTATGCCGCTGCAAGCACGGGTACGGCGGCAGCGTCCGGCTTCTCAACCAGCACACTCCTCCGGCACGCGACGAAGACGCGAGCGCCAGCAGAGGGAGGACACGCAAAGCGATTCTCGTCTGACGACTCGCAGGCAGGCGATCCTCGCAGGGACAGGGCTCCAAAAGGAAAAAGACCAGACTCCGCGCACACCCGCCTTCTCTTCACCCCCCCCCCCC
>CM068953.1:205355832-205372725 GCA_035128595.1 Eptatretus atami
TAATTAATGTTTAAAAATGAATAATTGATCGGTTTTTTTTTGTTTTTTGTTTTTTTGCATACACTGTCGAGGCTCGTATGAGAGCGAACATACAAACACACAACAAGGGGAGCAGGAGAAAGAGGGGTGGGAGAGGGAAGGAAAACAGTGGGGAAAGAGACATTAGGAGATCAGTGGAAGCGAGGGGATGGGCGGGGTACAGGGGTAAACAAATGGACACTACAGGGACTTTCAAGAAGGAAAGCAGGGAATTTGAAGGAGGTGGGTATGGGGTGGATTAGCGGGGTGGAAAAGAAGTGGTTTTGGGGATGGTGATGATAATGGTGATGGGAATATAAGAGATGGTGGTGACAGCTGTTTTGAAGACCTGGAGGGAGAGTGGATTGAATAGAGTGTGGGAGTTTGTTCCAAAGGTGGGAAAAAGGAGGAATGGAAGAGTGAAGGTGAGCAGTGCTTCTTGATTTTGGTCGTTTTACCAGAAGGGTTGCTGGAGGACTTTGAGCGCCCTGCGGAATTATGGAGGGACATATCTCAGAGCGGGGGGGGGGGGGGGCGCGAAGCCGAGAGGCAGATGGTGAAGACAGAAAGACACCGACCTGCCTGCGGTGAGAAGAGTGAGAGGCCCAAAGACTCAGCTTCATCATGGGAGTACCAGTGATCCTAAATGCCTGGTTTCCACAGCGTGAGCCGAGAAAGGTGAGAGGCGGGAGCACCAGTCCAGAGGGGAGAGCAGTACTCCATCAGGCTGCGGACAAAAGCTTTGTATGTGTCAGGAGCTCGGTGGCCGAGGAAGGACTTTGCAGACGGAGGATGCCCAGTGCAGTGACTGGCTTTGGGGGCAGGTTGGAATATGGCTTTCCCAGGAAGATCATAGCGATAGTGAGACCAGAAGCTTGAATGAAAGGACTTTTTCCAATGAAGATTGGGAGGGGGAGGGGGGGAGGTTCTCGACGGTCCTTTCGGAGAACATAGTGAGCGTGAGATTGTCAGGATTGAAAGACATGCTCACGTGTGGGACCAGCTTGTGATTTTACCCAGATCCACAGAGATTGTAGAGGCTGCTGCTTGCCTGATGTGATCTGATTAAATGACTAATCAAAAAAACAAACAAAAAAAAACATTGCTTTTGTCAAGCACATCTTCGCTTTTGTCCTCAATTTCAGCTTCCTTGCTCAAAGGTATGGCTGAGATATCACCCAACAAGGAAGAAAGAAAATAATTAATTGATTTGTTGATTAATCAAGAAATAAAAAATACTCCTTGAAGCAAATCACTTGGTCACCGTCATGTCCAAATATCAGCTTTTCCGAGCTCAAAAGGGCCCGAGATATTGCCCAGATGAGAAATAAAATAAATAATTAATATGGAAAATAATTAAGTCAATAAGGAAATATCAATTAATTGATTAATCAAAAAAAACATTTTTGCCAAAGCACCATCTCCTTTTATCCCCAAATTTCAGCTTCCAGCTCAAAGGACGGCTGTAGATATCACCTGGACAACCAACAAGAAAACAAACGCAGTGAAAACCAAGTACTCCTTCCTTCTGCACCCGGCGATGACCTCATGCATCACCTGGATATGGCACATGGGAAAGAACAGTGCACAATAGCAGCGGTAAATGTTTTGGGAAGGGAGCTGGGTGTGGGAAGAGAATACGGACCACTGCTCTTGCCAGAAGATGGAGACCAGGCACCATGCACAGAAGAGTGTGTACGTCCGAGAAGGATGAGGCAGAGCAGTGCATGGCTGTCCGGCTCGAGGTGTCTCGCCCATTGGAAAAACACGCTACTCTCTCTACAAACTGGTAAGAGACCCTTAATTACCATATCAATCATCCCTTCGCATGTGATGAGAATGTCTGCGTCCAACTTTACATACTCTTGACTTACATCAGAAACAGAGGCATAAAAGATAAACATAAAAATACAGGCACCAATGGCTTGCTAGCCTTGCTCCTGTTGGCCTTAGGTTGTGTGCCTAACAAACGCAATATCTCTCTTGATTGATGTACATGAGGTATTAGTCCTCGCTGATATAACTCTCTGTTCAATTTCAGAGTGAAAATATAAGATGATTGATAATGGATGCTGAAGTGCATGCTGAATACAATATGTATTTCTGTCTTTGGTGTCTGCGCCATGTGTGTGTCTGCATCTGAGTAGAGTACTGCGCGTGGCGATTGAATGCCATTACTTGCTGAAAAGTATGATCTGCATTTTGAAAGAGACCAAAGATGCTTGTGTGGTGTGCGTTACTAAAGGGAGGTAAAGGTATGAGCGTGTAAAGTGTTTATGGTCTATAAGGGTCTTAAGGGTCCAAAGTCTAAGGTATTTTCTCCCAAGCTGTTTTGGGGTCACGGGTTCAGGATTAGGGCGTCAGGTATGAGGAGCCGATTAAATATAAGGAGTCTAAAAAGTGTAAGTGGTTTAATCGGTTAGGGGTCGAAAGCATCAAGAGGTCTAAAGGTCTAAAGCGGGTTTTCTGTGGTGTGGGGTCGGATGGGTGGGTCTAGGCAAGTTATTCTTATCCATGAGGAGTTATGCGAGTTGCAAACAAGATGAGTCTATGAAAACTCTTTCAAGATCAAAGGAACCATGATGTTGCTGTCTGAGGGAAGCGAAAAGAAACAACCCACTCGACTTACTTTGGTAAGGAAGTATTGATAAATTTTCCTCTCTTATTTAGCATCGATGTGGATTTGTGTCTGTTACGATTTGCTGCAAGCTAAAGGAAGTCGACTGGGAATCACGAATGTGGTGATTTAAGGCTTTGAAACTGACAAATTGGTTCTCTAAATCAAACAAATCTGACAGCAGCTCACAAGGCAGGGCTCTCCTATGAAGTGCAGTAGAGCATGAATAATATTTTGCAATAAATTTTAATAGCCTTTTGAATACATACTGTAGTATTGCTCAGAATGTCTCCAATTGCCAGCTCGAGTGGGCGTGGTTTATATTCGACATCCGCGTGGCGCGGACTTGGTGCTCAATCAAGAAGGGTTGAATATCTCGGGAGACCTGGCGGTTTGTCAAAGAATCTTAAAGTCTTGTCTGGTGTTGCCTTAATGGCTAGGGTGGTGCTGGCTTTGATCCGAGGGTCCTGAGTTCAAATGCTGTTCCACTGTTGAATTAACACCAGGTGGGGTTAACTCGGCCTGTCATCCTTCCGAGGTCGGCAAATGAGTGCCAGCATGCTGGTATACCGTCGGAATGCGGACCCGTCAGGATTGTGTCCAATAGCCAAGGAGACTGCTTAAGCAGCACCAATGCTCTGCACAGATATGGTCCCAATCTCCTCCTCCTCAAAGAATCTAAAAGTCCGAAAAGGTCACGCGATTGAAAGATCTAAAAGGTACTTTCCAAAAGTATGTAATTAATATACGTATCAATAGACGTACTCAGGTCAAACTCACATTTAACAGGCGAATTGAGACATACTCACATGGGTCGACTGAGGCTTTACTCTGACGAGAATCCACCTCAACCCCTGTTTTTCATTTTTATTTTATTTATTTACCAGCAGGGGTACCTGTGTGCTGCAGTGCTGTTCTAATGTTGTTGGCATTTTGAGAGAATCAAATTTTTTTCTATTTTTTTTTTTGTGGGGGCTTTAAACACTTCCCTCCACCCACTAAGGAATGGGGTCAGGTATCACTGATATCACCTTTCACATAGCTACAAAGGCTTAGGCAACTATATAGAGATGAAAAGAAAAATCTGTAACTTCCCCCCTTTTTACCCCCCCTAGATTTTCAAAATATATTTTTTTCTTTAAACACTCCATGATAGCCAAGGAAGGCACTCACTGAGAAGCTTTGAAAGTTTGACGAAGACCTGTTTGCCATCTCTGAGAAAAATGCCGGCACGACAGACAAACATCTTATCTTTCATGTGAGCCAAATCACTCGTGCTTCGCTGCGAAGCTACGTTTGGTCCTTCAGTTTGAATCTGCACTTAAAGTGCATTAAGAGAAACCTTTTTACACATATATATATAATTTTTTCCTCAAGATGTATAAACTGCTTTATCGGTGTATTATATTATGAGTTATTTCGTAAAGATATTAATACAGTGAAGCGCATGCACCGTACATGCCGGGTGTGACCCGGCAGCAGCCATGCCACCGTGCCGCACGTGTAGACGGAATTGGGAGGAGTGGTGTACAATTGTAGATCAATTTATTAATTGCATAATTAAAAGAAATATAATAAAATCGTAAAGAATTAATTTCTTTATCAATGTCTAATAGCATACCAAAACCACCAATGTTCATCTGAATCTCTAATTTTTTGAAAATCAAGCAATTCATAGAAAAATGAAATTCTTGATTTATTGATTCATCAAGAAATCAAAATACCCTTTATAGTCAAATCACTTGTTCACCGTCTTCTATATCGTTCTCTTAAACGTGCCTGAGCTATTACCCAGATGAGAAAGGAAATAATAAGAATTCTGATATAATTAATAATTATCGTCTATTAATTGTTTTTCGCCAGCCAACACTCTTCTGCTTCCAATAACAGGATGGCTGAATATTGCCCAGACATAATAAAGAACAACACAGTAAAACTGAGTACTTCCTTCCTTCATTGCCTGGAGATGACGTCATGCATTGCCTGGATATGGAATTGGGAAGGAGCGGTGCTACAATATCCAAGGTGACTTATACCTGGTGGACCAGCATGTGTTCCATACCAATAAACTTGTGGAGCTCTTACGAGGCGCTTAAGTACTCCATCAAAACGGTTGCATGAGGAACGTTTGCTTGGCAAGCAATAGCAAGCTGATTGGTGATAGAACACATGCTTGGAAAACACCTACCAACCTTACTTCTAATAACTTCCTCCTTACAAATGTATCCTCTTTCTCTGTGCCAAATTGGAGTTCGTGCACAGCATCAGATTTAGATACAGTTTAAGAGGCCCTATTTCTTCAGCTGTGTGATACAAAAAAAACAGTTTTTCAGTAAAAAATGCGATCAGAACGACTCAAGTCAATAGGTGAGTGACAAATCTCAGAAGGCCACAGATGTGACATGCAGTAACTGACAAAATCCCATTCAGTGACTGAGCTGAACGTATCAAATAAGAAACCATTTTTCACGTCGAATCAAAGTGTACCTGGAGCACGTATTGTAACCTCAAACAAGTCATCTCTCTATATATTACTAAAACTCCATCATGTATGTATGTATGTATGTATTTCCAGAAATACAGCCAAAACGGTACACGATAGCACAAAATTTTAGGGCGACCTTACCATTCTTGCTGCGTGTGCAGTATCAAGTTTCTCGTTCATAATTGGGCAATGAAAATATAAAAAATAATATCCCGTTGTCCAAGAATATATAAACACAATTAGACAGAAGTATATAGATTATAAGGACTATTGAGAGACTATATTTTTTACAACCGCTGTCAACATGGGAACCCAACGGGTTTCCCGGGTCGTCTAGTTGACATTTAAGCCATCCATCTGAAACTTTTACAATGTGTATGTACTTATCTGTGTATATTTGCAGTTGTTGCAGTGTATGTATATAGTGGCTGGGGCTAAATAAGAGACTCGATTCGGGTGAACCACATCGCTTCGGGGTGGTGCGCCCTGCCCTGCACAGCAGGGTCTATAAAGGTCGTCGCGCGCGTCTCGCGGTGTCGTCGTCGTGTGTGTTGATCGATCTCATAACTCGCTTGTGACTCCGTCCTTCTCCACCACCTAACCTGGCTCCACTCGCTTCTCGACTCCACCTTCTCCACTCACTTCGCACGCAATAGCGGCTCTCACCAGTCTTACGGTCGGCGCCCCTCTCTGGATAGCCAAGAGACGCCGCACAAACTATCAAGGAGGGATCGCTCAGTGAGCATCGCCCAAAACTACTAGGTGCACGGTCACGTCAATCTTGAAGGTATTACGAGGACCGTTGCCTAGTCTCCTTTTTCTTCTCATTAACTCCTCTTCATTTGTGTGTGTGTGTGTGTGTGTGTTTGGTGTGTGTGTGTGTTTGTGTGTGTGTGTGATGGCATTTGTCCTTGCTTAAATTAAGATTGCAGAAAATTTATATCGGGATCAGTCTGCTTTGTGTCTGTTTATTAAAGTTGTGTTTAATTGTCGCACCACACTTTTCTTTCTATCTCGTCTTACACACAACAATAAATCGGTACCTGTCAGTAACTACAGAGACATGATAACGAGTGTGCTTTGTGTGTGTGAATGCGCTGCTTGCGTGTGTGTCGTGCGTGCTTCTCTGTCATGCCTCCTGCGCTGGCGTACCGCCGTTTTTTTTTTTTTGTTCGACTCGCTGCATCTGATCGCAGTGATCCGGTTCGGAAAAGCGTACCAGTGTTCGCAGCGGTACCAGGGGTCCGTAATTAGGTCACGTGATTATTTTAGGTAACCACATATAGACGGAGGACCCTCAGTCACTGTGTTGAGCTATTGGCGTTCACGCGTCGGTTTGCGACCCGCCACGTCACGGAGTTATCCGTGTGCGACGGCTTTGCGTTTCTGGAGAGTCTGGTGGGAACCCGAGATAGCTTCCCTCCCTCGTGGTCTTCTCACCAGACCCCAATTATATATATATATATATGATATATATATATATATATATATGTATATGATATATATGGTTAATTTAAATAGTTGAAAGAGGAGTACAGTCGTGTAAAACTTCTGGATACACTCTCCACCCACTGTTCAGGAGGCCAGAAGCATCAACCACACGACGGCGCCGCTGCCAGGATGCGGTGTCGGAGGTCAACAGTAGAACCAAATAATATAAGTCCAACGCCGTTACAGACGCACGCAGCGCGTCTTTTTCAACTCATTTCTGCATCTAATAATTATATCTATAATCTTTTCAATCAAAATCCATCTAATACTTATATCTAAATATAGAATAAAATCTGAGATACATTCAATACGGATCGCAATAAAAAATTAAAAAAAATCCTTGGTTGAGCAACTCCGAGCAAACCAACATCAGAATGTCTATGGGAGAAAGCAAGGCAACTCCAGATTAGACCAACAATGTGGAAGATTGACCTTGACTCTTGTTGATGGCATCGGTAAAGCAAAGTTTCACAGGAAATTGTCTCAATGAATGTGAAGGGAAGTCAGAACTCATTCTCATTGGGATTCTTGGAATTAAAGCATCATGGCTTATATATCCACCCCCTTTGATAACAGCAGCTCAATATCGTGTTCATTAACTGTTTTACAACGAGTTTGTCCACTGACTAATTGTGGACATGATCAATATTTCTGAAGTATATGATTGGAGCACCTTTAGCTCAAGATTGTGTGATGAGAAGCCAGAGGGAATCAGGTGAGTTCAGGATTCACTTGGGGTAATCAGTCACCTCGTCTCAATGGAGACCTTCTCGATGGACTGTTATGTAATGTTTGTTTTTTTTGTCCGGCACTTTTGCACGAGTCTCTTTATCGACGCCTTGGTTGCTCATTTCTTGGAGAAAGTATAGCCCTCTCGGACAGCCAGCTTTGATTGATAGTGTTGTCCTCAAATCCAGTAAACAGTCTTTGAGCCTTTCTTTTCATGCAAGAACCATACCCAATTTTCAGGAATGGATGACTGTCCATTTCTAATTAGCTTATCGTTCACATTCCAAATTTGATGAGCAGATTCTGATAACTGTCTCGCTTCTGAATTCTCCAAGTGAACTCATTCTGATTTTAAGATGCAATTTTTGAGTAGTGTCTCCAGAGAATCGGTTTTTGGGACATAGCCTGACCTCATTAATAGCCATATGTCCCACAGACAATTGGCAAGTTTGATGAAATTACCTGATGAAATTACCAGCCACCCACCCTCTGATTACATTAGGTGTATTTTGAAATATGCTCTCACAAAGTCCTGTCTGGTGCTTCAAAACCTTTATTTTTTGGCCATTGTGCATTCATCTCAAACAAAATGTTTGCAATCTTAAGGACCTTTCCAATTGGCTCTCCTTGCTGATGTTGCACAAGGTTTTGAACTTTGGCAAATCCAATGGCAGTTTAAGGCAGAGTGTGCTGTCCGGTCCACTAGTAAACAATTTTGGCAGCACTCTGATGATTGTCAGGCATAAGCTATCCCATTTTCATTTGTCTAATTTTAACAAAAAAACAGTTGATCAGACCATCTTCCCATGCCACCAGGCCTGCATCCAGGAAGTATAATCCAGACTTTTCTATCTGAGCCATCGTCCAAATCGCACTCATAGGCCTTGCGCTGATCTTCAACACACAACTTTGGTTTCATCATGTCCACAATAAATCTTTTAAATTCAATTCGACATAAGACTCAACCAAGAATATTTACATGCATGCTCGATCAGCAGCATCTCTTTCTTTGGTTCAGGGGAGCCATACCGCTAGTGCTTTCACCAATCAAGAATGTTCGTCTTCAAGAAGTTCAAAGCACTGATAAATGTCCTGGTTGAATTCCACGACTGTACATCATACTTTGCTCCTTCTTGTCTCCATGAGGATGTATTCAGCAATGCTTCTTTGTGATTTCCTCAATAAGACTCTGATCTAGCTATTCACAACTTGACACCACATGACTGCCAAAAATAACTGTTTTATTTTTGGTTTTTTTGCTGACTGTCAGTGAAGCTTCAAACCAGAAATATTCCACCTTGTTAGTATGTCTTATGAGATCGCCAAAAGGTGGCATGCTTCAATTAGCGGTATATTTCACCAAAGCTGATAAATTATAAATCAACTGTGCACAAAGCTTGATATAAGTGCCAAGCCAAGAGGTCTCATGAATTGTGCAGACAAGAGCAAAGACAATAGGCTTCCTTTGGTCTTTTGGGACTCTGAATAAAACCGATATTTTTGCGAATGTTAATTTTGTACAGTTCGAAGGAGGAGTCCATGTGTACCGAGGTCGATTCTGAGCTCTTTCAAATGAGTCTCGTAAATGCGCTGACCATTTTCCAAATGAATGCTGAGCCTTAACACAATGGAGAACTTTTCATGGATTGGTAGCTTATACGTTGTGGTTCCGGTTTTTGAGGCAACCGGTTGGTTTTCTCAGGGGTCTCTGCTGACTTTCTCAAAGATAAGTTTCTGGTCATTGTCACATTTTGACTGTTTATTTGTTACCTCCATGTTAACGGTGTGTTCCAACTTTGGTTTGGTTTCAAAATTGTGTATTTGGTGAGTTTTCATCGATGTTGTCATATCAGGTTTCCTGAGGCCGACCCTTGTTCCCATCTCGGTGCATAATCGTGTATATTTGTATTTTCTCCCTATTATCCTCAGTTCTTATTTTCTCCACTTTTCCCACTGCCCTCCTCTTCCCTCCCAATGATACCCTCTGTTTCTATCTTAAAATATAAAAAAATACAACAAAAAAACCCCCTTTTTCCCTCCTTACCTTATTCCCCACATAACCACGTGACTTGCTGTACCGACTCTTCTTCCTCCTTCTTCTGTCGACCTCCCATCTTCCTTATAATTAAGCCAACCCACATTCACCATACAAACTTCATGACTATTTTCTTCAACCTTTCTCTTGCCTAATTTTAAAAAATCAATCAAAAAAAATCAATTTTTTTCTTCATATCTTTTCACTTCTAACCTTACACCTCCCGTAAGCATGCGTTTCTATTCCCCCTCTTCTTCTTCCTATTACTATTGTCGACGTACCAGCCGCCTCCTGTGTTGCCAATCCAAAATTCACCATATGTCAACACGATTTTTCTTCAACCTTTTCTTTCCTTACCAATCCTATGAATCTTCACGAAAAATATATATATAATTATATAAACAGCGCGATGTCGCCGCGCTGTATAATAATAATAATAATAAAATAATAATAATGTGTCTTATTAAAATGTTTCACTTCCTCTTTTGCACGTGTGGTTCTCGGTATTGCATCATAATTCAAACTCTTCTTTTTCAAAAGACATTTTAATTCGACTTTTCCTTCATCCCTTGTCTAAAAAGTCCCACTGTTGCACGTTTTCTCCAATATCTTAATCACTTCATTGGCATCCCTCACGTAATCTCTTTAATCCCATCTTGACGGAACACGAACATGCATTGCAAACTGGATTATAAAATTTTTCAATCAACCGTCCTTTTTTTCCAACTCAGTGCCAATTCACCCCACCTACTTCAATCTACCTCCTCCTAACCCCTCACTGTTATCCCCTCTCCCTTACCCCTCCCATCTTGCCCCTCATGCCACCTCCACTCTTAGCACCTCTTCACTGTCTTCTTGCTTCGGTATCAGCTCCTCCTCTGTTATCCCAAACTGTGTGTGTTTCTAACATGTGGGCTCCATTCTAACCAAACAGACATCTCACTCTCTCATTCAGTACACTCATCACCACAAACATGTTCCTTCCTTCCTCTCAGCACACCTCCCCTATTCCCAACCCATCAAATCTTGTACACCCTCCCCCCCCCACCCACTCCCCTCTTCACCATACAACTACTCAAGTCTCATCCTTCCCTCTTCCCACTTCCCATTGCCTGCCTGCCACCTTGGTTGTGCCTGCTCTTATTGTTCTCCCTTTCTCTCAAAGCAACCTTTACATTCTTCCCATGCCAAGCTTCCTCACCTTTCTCAAAAAACTCCACCTCACCCTTCTCCCTCAACTCTCCCTCTCACCCTTCTTCCCAATCCCCCCACTAATACTACCCTTTTCAAAGTTGCACCCCCCTCCATCCAAAAACTTCCTCCTTCCCCTGCCTCTCTCTTCCATCTTCATCACTCAACCTCCTCTAAACTTCAACTGCCCTCTGCCCCTCTCTTATGACCCCGCCACTGTACCTCAAATATCAACACCAAGCCTTTTCTCTCCTCATCTGGCCCTCCCCCAAGCTCTTGAGCAATCACCCACACTCTCTTTCAACAACTCTCCTTCACCACCACCCCCCCACCCCCCTCTCTCTAACCTCCATCCCTTGCTACACAAAGCCTCCTCCCCCTCCATTCTTCATTAGACAGTGTGCAAACCTCAAACAATCTGCAGGGCTTCGCTCAACCTGACAAATCTTTCCATACAACGGATTGCCACTGACAAACCAAACTAAATCTGCGCAAACAGAACATTCCTCCTTCAAGGCGTCTCGACTCCAAAGTATTCTCTACTGGTTACTCCCTCCTCTGGTATGACAGACCTGAGCCTTGGTCGTGGTGGAGAAGTGCTCTCTTCAATCAACAGACCTCTATTCCTCACTCTCCATACCATACCCTCACTCCCCGCACCACCCCCAAAGAATACTCTGGCTACAGCTTCCCCTCAACACCCACCTCATGTTTATTATGTGTCCACCAACAGTGTGTTAATATACGTGTCCACCATCCACCAAACAGTGATGATCCATTACATCTCGCTCATCCGAAACATGGATCACTTCTATCCTCTCATCCCGAACTCTCTCTTCTCCATATGATGGTGACATTTCAATTATTCAAAACATGCACAGTGAGCTGAGGTGTGAGTAACCTCTCTCACCTGTCATGAGCACTTCAGCAAAAGACTTCAGAAAACATTCACTTGGGGACTAGAAAATACAATCGGTCATTTACTGAACCCGCACGGATCCAACCAACGTACCTCAACCCATCATATACTCTGGAATCTGACTTAATCGACTCAATTTCGCTGACAAAAATATCTGCTGTTCTTCTCCCACTCCAATCCTAGGATCTGCAGACCACATGCTTCGATCAAAAGTATGGACGTACTACTCTGGCATGTTATCGAAAGATCCACCTCGCGCCGTCACAGTCTGGCTTTTCACTCAAGCCAAACTGGCCAGCGAATCTCACAAGCAAGCACATCCAACTTCTAGACTGGCGTCTCCCATCACCACTATCTCCAACAGTGCACTCACTCCTTGGAAATATCTTTCAAGGAAACTTGCTCTCTCTTCAATGCAACAGATTTATCTCCATCTACGTCTTCAGTCCTTGTCCTACCATTACCTTCCCGTATTCATGAATAACACTGAAGCTCTGTGCGCGAGGCAGTAGTACCTGAACAACTTGCTTTTAATTCTCCATGGAAGGGCAAATACCAAACATGAAGCAATCTCAAGTTTCCTTCCCCCAAAAGGCTCGGAACAGAAGCGTAGTGTACTATCTTCCAAGGAGAAACCAGAAAACATCATTTTATTAAATCTCAAGTAATGAAGAACTCTCAACGCCTTCCCTCCTCCAAAATCCTAGAGATGATGTCGAGTTAAGTACTGTTTCTGGTGAAAAGTTCCTCCCCCCATCCCTCCCTTACTCAAAATGGAACCGCACAGCTGACACTGCACGTAACAATGAACTGAATGCCTAAACTCTGTGCTGTGCTTCTAAACTCAATGTTACCACAAAACCATCCTTTACTGTACCCCTCACCCAAAGTCGCACCAGCTGTTCAATTGATAAAGGCTAAGTTTCCTTTTCTCTCTGACAAACAAGTGGAGAGCTTGCTGTTCAACACTCGAGTCTGATTCTGCAACCGGACGCATAAGATAGGCATCAACCCACATGTCCTTAAAGAACCTGCTCCTTGCTTCACCACTCTCTGACTGTTTCAATCGTACACCACTCTCATTTGCCTCAGGATCATCTGCCCATCTGCTTGGAAATCAGCAACAAACATTACCGAACTCTGCATAAAGAAGGTCGAAAAAAAAAGATACCCTGCAACCTACAGACCAATCACGCCTACTACCATCTCAGAAAGGTTATGGAACCATCATACGCTCAGACATTAAATCCTTCATTCTCCAATGGCTTGTATTATCCGATCACAATTTGGAATTCAAGGCCATTTCACTCGACACTGGATATGCTGCTTCTGCTCTACCAAACATGAGAAATGGAGGTCCATCATGCGGACATGAAATCAGCAAGCCATCTCCTAACACATCAACGTACTATATCTGACACAACCACACCCCCAGGTTAGAGCAACCTGCCCTGCTCAAAACAACACTCTACATTACCTAAATAGGACCTCCACAAAAGAAGACAAATTCCACTCATTGGCTCGACACCGAACTTCCATCCCATCCCACCTGTCGCAGCAAAAATGTAGTCCGCCTATCATGATGCCGTTACTCCATCATCACACTCATACCTGTCAAGGCTACAAAGTCACTCAAAAGGCCCTATTCATGGGCCCTGTTAATATTCTGAAGCTCCCTATACAATCATAAAGATCTACTACTCCTGTATTTTCACGGGGTAAACAAGATGGACACTACAGGGACTTTCAAGAAGGAAAGCAGGGAATTTGAAGGAGGTGGGTATGGGGTGGATTAGCGGGGGTGGAAAAGAAAGTGGTTTTGGATGGGGATGGTGATGATAATGGTGATGGGGAATATAAGAGATGGTGGTGAACAGCTGTTTTGAAGACCTGGAGGGAAGAGTGGGATTGAATAGAGTGTGGGAGTTTGTTCAAAGGTGGGAAAAAGGAGAATGGAAGAGTGAAGTGAGCAGTGCTTCTTGATTTTGGTCGTTTTACCAGAAGGGGGTTGCTGGAGGACTTTGAGCGCCCTGCGCGAATTATGAGGGGACATATCTCAGAGCGGGGGGGGGGGGGGCGGGCGAAGCCGGAGAGCAGATGGTGGAAGACAGAAAGACCACCGACCTGCCTGCGGTGAGAGAGTGAGAGGCCCAAAGACTCAGCTTCATCATGGGAGATACCAGTGATCCTAAATGCCTTGGTTTCCACAGCGTGAAGCCGAGAAAGGTGAGAGGCGGGAGCACCAGTCCAGAGGGGAGAGCAGTACTCCATCAGGCTGCGGACAAAAGCTTTGTATGTGGTCAGGAGCTCAGGTGGGCCGAGGAAGGACTTTGCACGACGGAGGATGCCCAGTCAGTGACTGGCTTTGGGGGGCAGGTTGGAAATATGGCTTTCCCAGGAAAGATCATAGCAGATAGTGAGACCCAGAAGCTTGAATGAAAGGACTTTTCCAATGAAGATTGGGAGGGGAGGGCTGGGAGAGGTTCTCGACGGTCCTTTCGGAGAGACATAGTGAGCGTGAGATTTGTCAGGATTGAAAGACATGCTCCACGTGTGGGACCAGCTTGTGATTTTACCCAGATCCACAGAGATTGTAGAGGCTGCTGCTTGCCGATGTGATCTGATTAAATGACTAATCAAAAAAAACAAACAAAAAAAACATTGCTTTTGTCAAAGCACATCTTCGCTTTTGTCCTCAAATTTCAGCTTCCTTGCTCAAAGGATGGCTGAGATATCACCCAGACAAGGAAGAAAGAAAATAATTAATTGATTTGTTGATTAATCAAGAAATAAAAAATACTCCTTGAAGCCAAATCACTTGGTCACCGTCATGTCCAAATATCAGCTTTCCGAGCTCAAAAGGTGCCCGAGATATTGCCCAGATGAGAAATAAAATAAATAATTAATATATGGAAAATAATTAAGTCAATAAGGAAAATAATCAATTAATTGATTAATCAAAAAAAAACATTTTTGCCAAAGCACATCTTCACTTTTATCCCCAAATTTCAGCTTCCCAGCTCAAAGGACGGCTGAGATATCACCTGGACAAACCAACAAGAAAACAAACGCAGTGAAAACCAAGTACTCCCTTCCTTCTGCACCCGGCGATGACCTCATGCATCACCTGGATATGGCACTGGGAAAGAACAGTGCACAATAGCAGCGGTAAAATGTTTTGGGAAGGGAGCTGGGTGTGGGAAGAGAATACTGACCACTGCTCGTTGCCAGAGATGGAGACCAGGCACCATCACAGAAGAGTGTGTACGTCCGAGAAGGATGAGGCAGAGCAGGCATGGTGTCGGCTCGAGGTGTCTGCCCATTGGAAAACACGCTACGATTCTCACTCGTACCATCCTACACAAAGTGGGTAAAAGGAAAGTGATAGGACCCTCAAATTACCTATCATCAATCCCCTTCCATTGATGGAAAGGAAAAAATGACGTCTGGTCTGCAAAACGTTTCAACCTCTTGACTTCACATCACTCAGAAACAGAGGCATAAAAGATAAACATTAAAAATAACAAACAAACAAATGGTCATAGACCGGTACTTGCTAAATCAGTCGCTGTGACCTTGCCCTTTGGTCCTCAAAAACAAGTCTTCTCTCTTTTGATTGATGAACCAATTTAGTAACCCAATATGCAAATTCTGTTCAAATTTCAAGTTAATAGGAAGAAAATTGATTATGTTATGTGACCTTGAGCTGACCATTGATGCTTTGAACTTTTGACATCAAAAACAATATGCTTGTAGGTTTTGATTGGTGAACCAATTCAATGAGCCAATATGGATATTCTGTTCAAATTACCAGAGTAACCACCCTCTGGGTGCATTGAGATTGCACATTACTTGCTGAAAAAGTATGATCTGCATTTTGAAAGAAGAAAAGATGCTTGTGTGGTGTGCGTCTAAAGGGGAGTAAAGGGTCTGAGGTGTCAAAGGGTTTTTAAAAATGGTCTATAAGGGTCTTAACGGGTCCAAAGGTCTAAAGGGTATTTTCCAATCTAAAGTCCAAAGGTCTAAAAGGTATAAAGTAGTTAGGGTCTAAAAGGGTCCAAGGGGTTTAAAGGGTCTGAAGGGGTCAAAAGGGATGAGGAGATCCAAGGGGTCCAAAGCATGTAAGGAGTCTAAAAAGTGTAAGTGGTCTGAAGTGTGTGTTCCAATCGTGGTTAGGGGTCGAAAGCATCAAGAGGTCTAAAGGTCTAAAGCAGTGTTTCTCAAGGTGGGGCATGGCAATATTTTGGTGGGGCATGAGGATTCAGGAGTTATGTGGAGTTATGCGAGTTATTCATAACATGAGGAGTTATGCGAGTTGCAACAAGATGAGTCTATGAAAACTCTTTTCAAGATCAAAGGAACCATGATGTTGCTGTCTGAGGAGAGCGAAAAGAAATACCCAAACTCGACTACTTTGGTAAGGGAAGTATTGATAAATTTCCCATCATCTTATTTAGTCGAATGTGGATTTAGTGTTGTTACCGATTTGCTGCAAGCTAAGAGAAATCGACTGGAAATCACGAAATGTGGTGATTTAAGGCTGAAACTGACAAAATTGGTTCCTCTAATCAAACAAATCTGCAGCCAGCGTCAAGGGCAGGGCTCCCATTGAAGTGAGTAGCAATTGAATAATATTTGCAATAAAATTTTAATAAAGCCTTTTGAATACATATGTAGTATATACTGTAGTGTCTCCAATCATGATGGGGCATACGATTTTTTTGAAAATCAAAGTGGGGCGTGGGACAAAAAAGGTTGAGAAACACTGGTCTAAAGGGTTTTAAGAGATCCAAAGAATCTAAAAGATTATGTCTGGTGTTGGCTTAATGGCTAGGGTGGTGGGCTTTGGATCCGAGGGTCCTGAGTTCAAATGCTGTTCCACTGTTGAATTAACACCAGGTGGGGTTAACTCGGCCTGTCATCCTTCCGAGGTCGGCAAAATGAGTGCCAGCATGCTGGTATACCGAGTCGGAATGGCGACCCGTCCAGGATTGTGTCCAATAGCCAAGGAGACTGCTTAAGCAGCACCAATGCTCTGCACAGAGTATGGTCCCAATCTCCTCCTCCTCAAAGAATCTAAAAGGTCCGAAAAGGTCCAAGCGATTGAAAGATCTAAAAGGTACTTTCCAAAAGTATGTAATTAATATACGTAGTCAATAGACGTACTCAGGTCAAACTCACATTTAAACAGGCCGAATTGAGACATACTCACATGGGTCGACTGAGGCTTTACTCTGACGAGAATCCACCGTCAACCCATGTTTTTCATTTTTATTTTATTTATTTACCAGCAGGGGTACCTGGTGCTGCCCAGTGCTGTTCTAATGTTGTTGGCATTTTGAAGAAATCAAATTTTTTTCTATTTTTTTTTTTGTGGGGGCTTTAAAACACTTCCCTCCACCCACTAA
>CM068953.1:205392590-205409770 GCA_035128595.1 Eptatretus atami
GCATTTGATTCAGTGAATTGGGATGCCCTCTGAAGGATTCTTGGTCTCCGTGGGGTATCACCAAAGCTTATCAATCTGATGTCTGAACTGTACTCCAGTAACAACTGGAAATAAGTCAGAGATGGAATCACCACATCTCATAGCACGCTCAGTACCAGTGTTCGTCAAGGGAGTGTACTGACCCCCACACTTTTCAGCACTTGTATCGACTGGAATCTGGGGAGGATGTTGAAGAGATCAAGCTGCAGTGCATCGTTTGGGAATGTCAAGATCTCTGACCTTGATTTCGCAGATGATGTCGTCATCTTTGCAGAGACTCTAGATATCATTTTGGGGGCCCTCGAGGTGCATGAGGAGTCGGAGCCGCTGGGATTACGGGTTTCCTGGGTCAAAACAAAGATCCAGGCTTTCATTTACATCTTGGATGCTGCTGTTTTGTCTGTACCTGTTGTTGGTAAGGATGTCTGTACCTGATGCTGTGTGGACTGTGCTTCCCCACTGATGGACCTCTGGTGGCTTTTACTTATTGCTGCATTTGAGCCTGGGGAGTAACTGCTGAAATCTCTGTCCGGGTTCTTCCCGACAACTTTGTTCCCTTCACATTTTTTTCTAATTAAAAAAAATATATACTTTTTTGACAATTCTCTTCATTCATTCTAATTCTTGCTTTTTCTTCTTTTTCATCTCTTTTACTCTCCATTCCTCACTTTCATTATCCATCTCTCAGGAGAAGTGAATTCTTGCAGAATTTTTTCTGGAAAGCTCACTTGGATGGGTTTTAGGGAGGGGGAGTAGCGGCTGAAAGCCGAATCTCATCCAGTTTGCTCCTGATGACTCCATCCTTGCTCTTCACTTCTTCGGGTTCCTTCGTGATCTTTTGCTTCAGTATATCGATAGACTTAAACAATGTTCAGGGGTCACTTGCCTGAAATGGCCCTGTGCTGTTCTGTGGTCACTTTGACATAAACAAACACAAAAAAAAAAAAAAATGAAACGTTTCGTTAACAGGATAGCTGAGAGGTGTACATGCTCGCTCTAAACTGTCTAGCCTGGGTTTGAAACCCGACCCAGCTAAAAACTGTTATCACAAGCAGGGTAAAAAACAAAATGTAAAAATTTCACAAGCAGGGTGATTCATCCATGTGTGCAGTTAAACTGGACATCACATCTGCCAGAATCCAACCCCTTTCTCCTCCACCTCTCATCCCTCTGTCTCTGTCTCACCACCCCCCCCCCCCCACCCTCTCTCCTCTTTCTCCACCCCTCACCCTCTCTTTCCGTCTCAGAATGTATCTGGGCAGTGGTTTTGCCCAGATGGTGGTCATCTCCGCACGTATTCGGATGGTGGTTGTTTCCGCACGTATTCGGATGGTGGTTATCTCCACGCGTATTCGGATGGTGGTTATCTCCACACGTATTCGGATGGTGGTTATCTCACACGTATTCGGATGGTGGTTATCTCCACACGTATTCGGATGGTGGTTATCTCCACACGTATTCGGATGGTGGTTGTCTAGATGGTGGATATATTCATACATGTCTGGATGGGGGTTAATGCTGGATGGACCCTCCCCTCACACTGACTTACCTTGTCCTCCTCACGCTACCTTCTCTTATGTATCTGGATGGTGGTTATCTCCGCATGTATCCAAATAGTGGTTATCGCCGTACGTATCCGGACGGTGGTCATCTTCGTACGTATCCGGACGGTGGTTATCTCCGGATGGTGGTCATGTTTGGATGGACCCTCCACTCACACTGCCTTCCCTTCCCCACCCTTCCACACTCCCATCCTCTCTCCCAACCCATTTTTGCTCCCCCCCCTCCTTCCTCACTCCCCCACTCAACCTCACCCCCTCCTTCCTCACTCCCCATTCCTCCTTGCGCCCCTCCTTCTTGCTCCCCCACCCCTCCTCCTTACTCCCTTAATATTTCTGTCGGCGAAGCGACGAGTTGTATTTGCTAGTCTATCATAATAAATGTCAGTGTGGACGTGTCAGTCAGTCAGTCAGTCTGTCTCCTCCATAACTCCAAAACCATGAAACCTAGTGGCCCCCAACCATTGCATGCATACTCGGGGAACTCAAAGGGAGTGCACAAATGAAAACTGGGTGTTTGAATAAATTTAAACACCCCTTTGGAAGATTATTTAGGTGGTGCTCATCACAAAAAAAAGAAAAGAAAAGAAGTCTCAACAAGTTGGTGGCACATCATCTTGGTCAGCCCTCTGTCACATCGCTGGGTTAAGCCACCATTTTGTTTAGCCTGCCTTGCCTTGGAATAATTGTCAAAATCTGGAATGAAATTGAAAATTTAAAGAAATTACCAATTCTAATAACTAAGCATATGTATGTATATACAGTACCTTCAGAAAGTATTCACACCCCTCGACTTTTGTCACAATTTGTTGTTGCAGCCTGAATTTCAAATGGAATAAATTCAAATATTTTATCACCGATCCACACAAAATACCCATTCATGACAAAGTAAAAACATGCTTTTCGAAATTTTTACAAATCAACTAAAAATGAAAAGGGGGAAATGTCTTGCATCAATTAGTATTCAACCCCTGGAGTCAATACTTTGTAGAAGCACCTTTGGCAGCAATTACAGCTTTGAGTATTCTTGGTATGGGGTATTAATTGATAAATTGGTTGATATATTACTCGAGCAGAAATACCCGTTATCGCCCGTCAGCATGGGCTGTCCAGGCAGACCGCCGAGACAGACACGGACTTCGCAGACAAAATGGGCAATGACTGCTTTTCCCACTGTTGCAGACTGACTAGGTGTCTTGTATGTTATGGGATTGTCCAGTTTCATACTTTTCCTGGACGCCATTTGTGCCTGTGCCATGTCAGTGAGGTGTCGATGTCCCTTCCCAGTGGATGGGATGTGTTGGGGGAGGGGTGGGGAGGGTGGAAGGGGTGATGTTGGATGGTGGTGGGTATTGTTGGGGGTGGTGGGGGGGATGTGGAGAGGGGGGGTGGATGTTGCGTAGTATTGTGGGGATATATTTGATGGGAGGATGGTGGAGGGGTGTGGATAACCTGAAAGTTTTAGCATCCTTGGTTAAATCCTCTTGGAGGAGTAGATGATACGTACATACTTTCTCTGCACTATAAATAGATGGTGGTTCATTTGATTTGTCGAAATTTGTTGATAATAGGTAATTATTTTTCCAGTGCTCTTGAGGTAACTGCAGCGCGATGGCAACAGGTGTTTGATTCACCGCTCAAATCGTCCGTGTACATGTTCTGGTAACTGGGCAGAGATGGTGTTAGTTTTGAGCAACGGCTGTTTCTTCTGCTAAATCAAGGGGATGGCATTCTCCCTCAATCATGGTAGATAACCACTGGATCTAGTCATCTCTGTTGTTTCATAACTGCTCTGTGACATGTTCCGAGTACAAAAGCGAACATTTTCACGGCCCGATCCACACGTGGGGATTTCGGACAAACCTCGTCCAATTCCTGGCAAACTTAGGTCGTTTCGGCCATTGGTGTAGCATGAGAGCATCTCGATTTGTATAACTACAACTACCAGGGATGCATCAACTCGGCATATTTGTAGAAATTCGAAAAATATTCGCCGTTTGAGTTAAATCGTACCGCACGTCTGTGGCGCTCGCCTTCATGGTGAGACGACACGGCTAATCGTGAAGAAGGTTTCGTCTTTCAATTGCAAAATTACCCAGTTTGTAAATCGGAAATTGGAAAAAGACATCATATCTATTTTATGGGGTATCAAGGGATAGATTAGTGTCGAGGTGATCTGAGCATCTGGGTACCCCTTTAATATGTTGTTTTTTCACACCTACAATTAGTCCCACCTTCTTGTGTGGTCAAGCAGGGAGAGTTTAACCCAAGTCTTTCACAAGCCAGCTGGCCAGGCCTGGTATGTGATGAAATATGGGTTAGAGCAGGAATTTGGAACTTGTTTAAGATGCCTGCGATAGTTCGTCTACTATTCACAAAGGACACCATGGGATATTCAACGTACACCAACTAATGTCGGCAGACAGGATGCCCAGTTTTACATCCATCCGAGGGACAACACACACACTGATGAATCACCCTGCCAACGAAACACCAGGATGACGGTTTATAGCTGTGTCCAGATACCAACGCAGGGTAGACAGCTCAGAGCAGAGTTTGCAAACATCTATGCTGTCCTGCCAACTCTCTTTATAATAGAGTACAATCTACCGGTATAAAGCACAGTGTGTATCTGTGTATGTGTGAATCTTCATAAGGACGACTTGAGTAGGGTTTTAAAGGCCAATCTTTTAACACGACTGTGTGTTCGCTATGCTCCGAAGATACAAAAGACCCCAAGGATCCGAAAGACAAAAAAGACCCCGAGGACCCAAAAGACTCCAAGGAAGAGTAATATCGCCTCTCTTATTAGAATTGTAAATGGTGATTTGCAAACCGAGCCTGAAGGGCAGTGTACAGAAGCATTTTTTTAAATAACAATAAATACAAGGCACAGGGAGGTTCAGTTTGCTGCACATGATGTGCAACATTCGCAAAGTAAAACGAGTGTTCATTTACATCCGTAGGATGTCAAATAAATAAAGAAGATAGAAGCACACCTGACACAAGGTCGAGGCTTCAAACTATGGCACGTTCATGAGGCTGTACCATCAAAACAAAACGTCCCAGAAGATCAAGAAAATCGGGTCACATTCGTGCATGTAGTGCTTTAAAATAACACTTCTTCTTGCTCCAAAACATCATATCTTCAAGTCTACGTGAATATTTTGAATAAAGTAACTCCAACCCATCATTTTTGACAGGCTTTTATACTAGTTGTAAAATAAAAACCACTATGACAGGCAACTTCTTGAGCACACATTTTGGAGCCACGTCCCCAAGACTGGGCTTTGCTCTGGTATAGCCAATGGACACTTTCTCCAATATGCACATTATACATCATGCTTTACAAAGAAAGTGATTTTGATAAACACTTTCACTTCTTACCTTTTATCAATGCTCGATTAAAAAGCTGCTAAGTATTTTGCCAAATACCCAAACATCAAATTTTTAAAAACTAATTTCACAAAGGACGACTGAACCTTATATGGACCATCAGGCAAGGCAAGTTGCGTGACCATCAGGCAAGGCAGTTGCGTGACAGAACTGAGAACAATTTCTTTTCTTTTTTTAAGCCAGACCTACTTCTAATCAACTAAAACTCAGTATAAATGAATAGAAAACAATCAAATCAATATCGGCAATGTTTTTAAATGTTCTGGGATGGGAATTATATTGTGAACAATCAATAGCCTCCTACCCACCTGACCAAAACTGTTGAAAGGGTTGACTCCAGCTGCCGTGAAGTGCGCACCATCACCCAACCTCTCTCGTCTACGGGACGACGACTGAATAAACAATGATTGGGGTGAGTGGGAGGGTGGGAAAGGGTGCATGTTACTAAAACAATAACTCATGCAGAAACACCAAGCAACAATGTGCTAATGCCGCCAAGTGACCTCATACTTTGAAAGTCATTACTCAAGAAGAAAGCCAGGAAATGTAAATAAAGTCTTCCTGAGCCAATTACAAATTAAATGGAGTGATTGGAATGTTAATATTCAAATGGTTAGGCACACAGTTAGGTGAAGCGCATGGCAGGAAGCCTGCCTGTATAAAATATGAGACGTACAGTTGTGTGGACGGTAGGCATCGCAAGTGGGGCACCAGGAGCTTGACAGAAGTCCGGACGGCTCCCAGGGCTGGTGCCCATAACCATTGCTTCTCCTCGGCTACCAAACAAATCCATCACTTCACCATGACTGTGCAGCAAACCTTGAGGATCCTGGATGAATACATTCTTTTTAGAAAGGCCAGTTTGGAGGATTTACAATCATTACAGATGTAAAGATAGATGTAATCACACTAATTATAATGGCTCTTGGTGGAAGTGAACCAATACAACATCCACACAATCTCAAATAAATAAATAAATAAATATACATATTGCACCTCATAAGATGGGACGCAGGTCAAACGGTCAGTCACTGGCTTTGCCGTTGGTAGTTCCTGCATGAGCTGTCCACGCTGGTGCCAAGTGTGACCAGCCGGCCCTCCAGGAAAGCCAAAAGCAGAGTCCCAGGTGCTCGTGGTAGAGTCGCCAAGTTGGGATAACAGACCACCCAAGGGACTTCCTCCAAAATGGGCTGGGGATACAGGCATCTGTGATGACGATTGTGGGGACTTGGTTAGACCAGCTAGAATTTGTGATGTGAGCCAGGCTTGGTTGTCAGACATCTGTGGAAAGAATGGCAGCAGAGGCTGATGGATTTCATCCAGGAATCAAAAACTTAGGAACGGCATACAGGCTAACAAGAAGACACAACCGCAGCATTGAAATAAATAAGAGATATGCAGCCGCTAAGGTAAATGCCCCAACCCAAAGAATTCTTCTGTAATTAGTCAGGATTCCGGGGGCTTTCCGTCACTTATCCGAGGCTTGTTGTGAGCTGGGGGGGGCAAGGAATGTGCTGGGGTTTGTGAAAATGGGTTTAATTTCAGGAAATATACAGAGACATATTACAGAGGGAACAATTTAAAGACTTAATGGCAGGTAATGGTGCAGAAGCTTGTGGACACATGACAGTGGAGAAGGGTTATGGTTATGAGATTGTAAACAAACTTCGAAAATTGCCTTATCATTATAACATACTTATGCTCAACATGTATTGCTGATATAACTCGTCTATTTATACTTTATATTATAATATAGTGTTCGGCACTTCCTCGAGGCATCGACACAAGTAAACCAGTCACCCAGAGGGCAGCACGGTATAAAAGATTTATGGGCAACAACATGTCCTGTATATTGTTTAACAGGTGAAGCCAATGGATGACACGAGACAGAAGGATATTCAATAATAAATTTATTAATCCCTACAGTCTGCCTTTAAAACAGAAATTCATTTATAAGCATCCCATAATAATGATCTTAAAAGAAACACTCAATGATTTTTTTTTTGAAAAACCAAAATTATAAAAATACACATATTCCACGTTTCAATGCAGCTTTGAATTAACTCATGACTTTGGAGTCGGTAACCTATCTCAGATTGTCAGTTATTTAAATAAAACTCCAGCAGGATACGAATGGATGGTGAAATCGGTTGTGAACACATTTGAAGCAGCCTTGCCCAGTTGAGTATGCACAGGTTGAAGTCTGACCGACCAGTCGCGTTGCACGTTCTCAGAGGATGAGCTTGGTATCATCGAAGCAAGCAGCTGAATCTGAGTCCACTACTCACCGTTGAACACCACAATGCAGACCGGCTGCTGGACAGTGAGGAGAGAACAGGCTTTTTGCCGTCTCAATGTGATCAGAGAGGAAATGCCTGCTTGGATGTCGTCTCCAAGACACCGACAAGGCAGTAGATTCAACAAGTACTGACCGGGCAATAGACAAGATCGACCAGCATCCGCAGTGCGTAGATGGTTCTTCATTCAGGGCTTTGGAGTTACAGAACCAATCTTGGTTTGCATGCAGTTCTCTGAATACCCTCTTTGCTGTTTGAGCCCAGTTTTAAAATGAAATTAGCTGCAGGGCTAATATACTAGATGACCCATGAACCCGTTGGGTTCCCATTGTGACAGCGGTTGATGAAAAAAAATCATTTCAAGAAAAAACAAAAAAATTAGCTTCAGCAAACTATACCGCTGAGGTTGCTTGCATTGATCAAATTCTCCCGAAGAGTACGTAACAGAACTGGAATTGATTTTTTTATAATTTTTTCGTTGCCTGATTTGGACGAAACTTGATACTGCACACCGCAGGAGAATGGTGAGTAAGGTGGCCCTAATTTTTTTGCGCTATCGTGTACCATTTTGGCTGTATTTCTGGAACATACATACATACATACAGGATGAGAGTTTTAATAATATATCGATGAACACGGAAGTATTAGATCAAAATGGCGATGTTTATTGTATGCTTAAAAATAAATCGTTCTTTGTCTAAACAAAATGTTTCAGATTTTTAAATAAATCATTTCAAGAAAAAAGAGATAGCTCAAAGCGAGCTATACCGCTGAGGTTGTTTGCATTGATCAAATTCTCCCATAGAGTACTTGACTGAATCGGGAATTGATTTTTTTATAATTTTTTTCATTGCCCAATTTGAACGAAACTTAATACTGCACACCACAGGAGAATGGTGAGAAATGTAGGTCGAATGTTTTTTAACATAACATATACTATATGTATATATTATATAATATATATATATATATATATATATATATATATCTTCTTCTTTCGGCTGCTCCCGTTAGGGGTCGTCACAGCGGATATCCGTTATGATCCGCATAATGATTTGGCACAGGTTTTACGCCGGATGCCCTTCCTGACGCGACACAGGGATATGGTACACCTATTCTAACCGGGGCATACACCGGGCCCAGTACACTGGTACACACTTCGCCGACCTCGGAAGGATGACAGGCTGAGTTCAACCTCCTGGTGTGTATTAATTCAAGCGGCCAACGGGGCTTGAACTAAGGACCTTTTGGATCCCAGGCCGCTACCCTAACCACTACGCCAACACCAGGCTTACATACATCTTACATACATATATGTATACATATATATATATATTAATATACATATATACATACAGTGGGGGAGAACAAGTATTTGATACACTGCCGATTTTGCAGTTTTCCACTTACAAAGCACGTAGAGTTCTGTAATTTTTATCATAGGTACACTTCAACTGTAAAGATGGAATCTAAAACAAAAATCCTGAAAATCACATTGTATGATTTTAAAATAATTAATTTGCATTTTATTGCAAGAAATAAGTATTTGATACATCAAGAAAAGCAGAAACTTAATATTGGTAACAGAAACCTTTGTTGGCAATTACAGAGATCAGACGTTTCCTGTGGTTCTTAACCAGGTTTGCACAGACTGCAGCAGGGATTTTTGGCCCACTCCTCCATACAGATCTCCTCCAGATCCTTCAGGTTTCGGGGCTGTCGCTGGTCAACAACAGACTTTCAGCTCCCTCCAAAGATTTTCTATTGGGTTCAGGTTTGGAGACTGGCTAGGCCACTCCAGGACTTTGAGATGTTTCTTAAGGAGCCACTCCTTAGTTGCCCTGGCTGTGTGTTTCAGGTCGTTGTCATGCTGGAAGACCCAGCCACAGAGAGAGATCATTGGTGTGCATGAGAGCATCTCGATTTGTATAACTACAACTACCAGGGATGCATCAACTCGGCATATTTGTAGAATTCGAAAAATATTCGCCGTTTGAGTTAAATCGTACCGCACGTCTGTGGCGCTCGCCTTCATGGTGAGACGACACGGAATCGTGAAGAAGGTTCGTTTCAATTGCAAAATTACCCCAGTTTGTAAATCGGAAATTGGAAAAAGACATCATATCTATTTTATGGGGTATCAAGGGATAGATTAGTGTCGAGGTGATCTGAGCATCTGGGTACCCTTTAATATGTTGTTTTTTTCACACCTACAATTAGTCCCACCTTCTTGTGTGGTCAAGCAGAGGAGAGTTTAAACCCAAGTCTTTCACAAGCCAGCTGGCCAGGCTGGTATGTGATGAAATTGGGTTAGAGCAGGAATTTGGAACTTGTTTTAAGATGCCTGCGATAGTTCGTCTACTATCCACAAGGACACCATGGGATATTCAACGTAACACCAACTAATGTGGCAGACAGGATGCCAGTTTTCGACAGTCCATGCGAGGGACAACAACACATGATGATCACCCACTGAACGAACAGAGATGACGGTTTATAGCTGTGTCCAGATACCAAACGCAGGGTAGACAAGCTCAGAGCAGAGTTTGCAAACATCTATGCTGTCCTGCAACTCTCTTTATAAATAGAGATAATCTAACCGGTATAAAGCACAGTGTGGTAATCTGTGTATTGTGAATTGCTTCCTATAAGGACGACTTGAGTAGGGTTTTTAAAGGCAATCTTTTAACACGACTGTGTGTTCGCATATGCTCCGAAGATACAAAAGACCCCAAGGATCCCGAAAGACAAAAAAGACCCGAGGACCCAAAAGACTCCAAGGAAGAGTAATATCGCCTCTCTTATTAGAATTGTAAATGGTGATTTTGCAAACCGAGCCCTGAAGGGCAGTTGACAAGAAGCATTTTTTTAAATAAAATAAATACAGAGGCAACAGGGAGGTTCAGTTGCTGCGACATGATGTGCAACATTCGCAAGTAAAACGAGTGTTCATCTTACATCTCGTAGGATGTCAAATAATAAAGAAGATAGAAGACACCTGACACAAGGTCGAGGCTTAAACTATGGCACGTTCCATGAGGCTGTACCATAAAACAAAACGTCCCAGAAGATCAAGAAAATCGGGTCACATTCGTGCATGTAGTGCCTTTAAAATAACACTTCTTCTTGCTCCAAAACATCATATCTTCAAGTCTACGTGAATATTTTGATAAAGTAACTCCAACCCATCATTTTTGACAGGCTTTTATACTAGTTGTAAAATAAAAACCACTATGACAGCAACTTCTTGAGCAACACATTTGGAGCCACGTCCCAAAGACTGGGCTTTGCTCTGGTAAGCAATGGACACTTTCTCCAATATGCACATTATACATCATGCTTTAAAAGAAAGTGATTTTGATAAACACTTTCACTTCTTACCTTTTATCAATGCTCGATTAAAAAGCTGCTAAGTATTTTGCCAATACCCAAACATCAAATTTTTAAAAACTAATTTCACAAAGGACGCTGAACCTTATATGGACCATCAGGCAAGCAAGTTGCGTGACAATCAGGCAAGGCAGTTGCGTGACAGAACTGAGAACAATTTCTTTTCTTTTTTTAAGCCAGACCTACTTCTAATCAACTAAAACTCAGTATAAATGAATAGAAACAATCAAATCAATATCGGCAATGTTTTTAAATGTTCTGGGATGGGAATTATAATTGTGAACAATCAATAGCCCCTACCCACCTGACCAAAAACTGTTGAAAGGGTTGACTCCAGCTGCCGTGAAGTGCGCACCATCACACAACTTCTCGTCTACGGGACGACGACTGATAACAATGAATTGGGGTGAGTGGAGGGTGGAAAGGGATGTTACTATAAACAATATATGAGAAACACAACAAATGTGCTAATGCCAGCCAAGTGACCTCATACTTTGAAAGTCATTACTCAAGAAGAAAGCAGGAAATGTAAATAAAGTCTTCCTGAGCCAATTACAAATTAAATGGAGTGATTGGAATGTTAATATATTCAAATGGTTAGGCACACAGTTAGGTGAAGCGATGGCAGGAAGCCTGCCTGTATAAAATAGAGACGTACAGTTGTGTGGACGGTAGGCATCGCAAGTGGGGCACCAGGAGCTTGACAGAAATGAGGACGCTCCCAGGGCTGGTGAATAATATATTGCTTCTCCTCGGCTACCAAACAAATCCATCACTTCACAGTGACTGTGCAGCAAACCTTGAGGATCCTGGATGAATACATTCTTTTTAGAAGGCCAGTTTGGAGGATTTACAATCATTACAGATGTAAAGATAGATGTAATCACACTAATTATAATGGTCTTGGTGGAAATGGAACCAATACAACATCCACACAATCTCAAATAAATAATAATATAAATTATACTATATTGCACCTCATAAGATGGGACGCAGGTCAAACGGTCAGTCACTGCTTTGCCGTTGGTAGTTTCTGCATGAGCTGTCCAGCTGGTGCCAAGTGTGACCACCGGCCCTCCAGGAAAGCCAAAAGCAGAGTCCCAGGTGCTCGTGGTAGAGTCGCAGTTGGGATAAAGACACCACAGGACTTCCTCCAAATGGGCTGGGGATACAGGCATCTGTGATGACGATTGTGGGGACTTGGTTAGACCAGCTAGAATTTGTGATGTGAGCCAGGCTTGGTTGTCAGACATCTGTGGAAAGAATGGCAGCAGAGGCTGATGGATTTCATCCAGGAATCAAAAACTTAGGAACGGCATACAGGCTAACAAGAAGACACAACCGCAGCATTGAAATAAATAAGAGATATGCAGCGCCGCTAAGGTAAATGCCCCCAACCCAAAGAATTCTTCTGTAATTAGTCAGGATTCCGGGGGCTTTCCGTCACTTATCCGAGGCTTGTTGTGAGCTGGGGGGGCAAGGAATGTGCTGGGGTTTGTGAAAATGGGTTTAATTTCAGGAAATATCAGAGACATATTACAGAGGGAACAATTTAAAGACTTAATGGCAGGTAATGGTGCAGAAGCTTGTGGACACATGACAGTGGAGAAGGGTTATGTTATGAGATTGTAACAATTGAAAATTGCCTTATCATTATAACATACTTATGCTCAACATGTATTGCTGATATAACTCGTCTATTTATACTTTAATATAATAAATATAGTGTTCGGCACTTCCTGAGGCATCGACACAAGTAAACCAGTCACCCAGAGGGCAGCACGGTATAAAAGATTTATGGGCAACAACCATGTCCTGTATATTGTTTAAAGGTGAAGACAATGATGACACGAGAAAGAAGGATATTCAATAATAAATTTATAATCCCTACAGTCTGCCTTTAAAACAGAAATTCATTTATAAGCATCCATAATAATGATCTTAAAAAGAAACACTCAATGATTTTTTTTTTGAAAACCAAAATTATAAAAATACACATATTCACGTTTCAATGCAGCTTTGAATTAACTCATGATTTTGGAGTCGGTAACCTATCTCAGATTGTCAGTTATTTAATAAAACTCCAGCAGGATACGAATGGATGGTGAAATCGGTTGTGAACACATTTGAAGCAGCCTTGCCCAGTTGAGTATGCCACGGTTGAAGTCTGACCGACCAGTCGCGTTGCACGTTCTCAGAGGATGAGCTTGGTATCATCGAAGCAAGCAGCTGAATCTGAGTCCACTACTCACCGTTGAACACCACAATGCAGACCGGCTGCTGGACAGTGAGGAGAGAACAGGCTTTTTGCCGTCTCAATGTGATCAGAGAGGAAATGCCTGCTTGGATGTCGTCTCCAAGACACCGACAAGGCAGTAGATTCAACAAGTACTGACCGGGCAATAGACAAGATCGACCAGCATCCGCAGTGCGTAGATGGTTCTTCATTCAGGGCTTTGGAGTTACAGAACAATCTTGGTTTGCATGCAGTTCTCTGAATACCCTCTTTGCTGTTTGAGCCCAGTTTTAAATGAAATTAGCTGCAGGGCTAATATACTAGATGACCCATGAACCCGTTGGGTTCCCATTGTGACAGCGGTTGATGAAAAAAAATTCATTTCAAGAAAAAACAAAAAAATTAGCTTCAGCAAACTATACCGCTGAGGTTGCTTGCATTGATCTTCTCAAAGCCCCGAAGAGTACGTAACAGAACTGGAATTGATTTTTTTATAATTTTTTCGTTGCCTGATTTGGCCGAAACTTGATACTGCACCCCGCAGGAGAATGGTGAGTAAGGTGGCCCTAATTTTTTTGCGCTATCGTGTACCATTTTGGCTGTATTTCTGGAACATACATACATACATACAGGATGAGAGTTTTAATAATATATCGTTGAACACGGAAGTATTAGATCAAAATGGCGATGTTTATTGTATGCTTAAAATAAATCGTTCTTTGTCTAAACAAAATGTTTCAGATTTTTAAATAAATCATTTCAAGAAAAAAAGAGATAGCTCAAAGCGAGCTATACCGCTGAGGTTGTTTGCATTGATCAAATTCCTCCATAGAGTACTTGACTGAATCGGGAATTGATTTTTTTATAATTTTTTTCATTGCCAATTTGAACGAAACTTAATACTGCACACCACAGAGAATGGTGAGAAATGTAGGTCGAATGTTTTTTACATATATATATATATATATATATATATATATATATATATATATATATATATATATTATATAATATATATATTATATATCTTCTTCTTTCGGCTGCTCCCGTTAGGGGTCGTCACAGCGGATCATCGTTATGATCCGCATAATGATTTGGCACAGGTTTTACGCCGGATGCCCTTCCTGACGCGCACACAGGGATATGGTACACCTATTCTAACCGGGGCATACACCGGGCCCAGTACACTGGTACACACTTCGCCGACCTCGGAAGGATGACAGGCTGAGTCAACCTCCTGGTGTGTATTAATTCAAGCGGCCAACGGGGCTTGAACTAAGGACCTTTTGGATCCCAGGCCGCTACCTAACCACTACGCCAACACCAAGGCTTACATACATCTTACATACATATATGTATACATATATATAATATAATATAAATATAAATATACATATATACATCAGCGTGGGGAGAACAAGTATTTGATACACTGCCGATTTTGCAGGTTTTCCACTTACAAAGCACGTAGAGTTCTGTAATTTTTATCATAGGTACACTTCAACTGTAAAGATGGAATCTAAAACAAAAAATCCTGAAAATCACATTGTATGATTTTAAAATAATTAATTTGCATTTTATTGCAAGAAATAAGTATTTGATACATCAGAAAAGCAGAAACTAATATTGGTAAGAAACCTTTGTTTGCAATTACAGAGATCAGACGTTTCCTGTGGTTCTTAACCAGGTTTGCACAGACTGCAGCAGGGATTTTTGGCCCACTCCTCCATACAGATCTTCTCCAGAATCCTTCAGGTTTCGGGCTGTCGCTGGGCAACACAGACTTTCAGCTCCCTCCAAAGATTTTCTATTGGGTTCAGGTTTGGAGACTGGCTAGGCCACTCCAGGACTTTGAGATGTTTCTTAAGGAGCCACTCCTTAGTTGCCCTGGCTGTGTGTTTCAGAGTCGTTGTCATGCTGGAAGACCCAGCCACGCCCCATCTTCAATGCTCTTGTTGAGGGAAGGAGGTTGTTGGCAAGATCTCGCAATACATGGCCCCATCCATCCTCCTCAATACGGTGCAGTCATCCTGTCCCCTTTGCAGAAAAGCATCCCCAAAGAATGAGTTTCCACCTCCATGCTTCACGTTGGGATGGTTGTTGTTGGGGTTGTACTCATCCTTCTTCTTCCTCCAAACACGGCGAGTGGAGTTTAAACAAAAAGCTCTATTTTGGTCTCATCAGACCACATGACCTTCTCCATTCCTCCTCTGGATCATCCAGATGGTCATGGCAAACTTCAGACGGGCCTGGATATGCGCTGGCTTGAGCAGAGGGACCTTGCGTGCGCTGCAGGATTTTAATCCATGATGGCATAGTGTGTTACTTATGGTTTTCTTTGATACTGTGGTCCCAGCTCTCTTCAGGTCATTGACCAGGTCCTGCCGTATAGTTCTGGCTGATCCCTCACCTTTCTAATGATCATTGAGGCTCCACGAGGTGAGATTCTTGCATGGAGCCCCCAGACCGAGGGAGATTGACTGTTATCTTGAACTTCTTCCATTTTTCTAATATTGCGCCAACAGTTGTTGCCTTCTCACCAAGCTGCTTGCCTATTGTCCTGTAGCCCATCCAGCCTTGTGCAAGTCTACAATTTTGTCCCTGATGTCCTTAGACAGCTCTCTGGTCTTCGCCATTGTGGAGAGGTTGGAGTCTCATTGATTGAGTGTGGACAGCTGTCTTTTATGCAGATAACGAGTTCAAACAGGTGCGTTAATACAGGTAATGAGTGGAGAATGGGAGGGCTTCTTAAAGACAAACTAACAGGTCTGTGAGAGCCGGAATTCTTACTGGTTGGTAGGTGATCAACTACTTATTTCATGCAATAAAATGCAAATTAATTATTTAAAAATCATACAATGTGATTTTCAGGATTTTTGTTTTAGATTCCGTCTTTCACAGTTGAAGTGTACCTATGATAAAAAATTACAGACCTCTACATGCTTTGTAAGTGGGAAAACCTGCAAAATCGCAGTGTATCAAATACTTGTTCTCCCACTGTATATATATATATATATATATATATATATATATATATATATATATATATATATATATATATATATATATATATATAACATATATACATATACACATACATATATACACATATATTGTGAGAAAAACCATGTTCTCACCAAATTTAGTTGCCCGCCAACAACGTCACGTGACCTTTTCAGGCTCCCGGGATTGGTGGGCTAGTCGGCACGTGGTGGGTGGACCGCGTCAGAGCTGGGGCGGCATTGCTGGCAACAGACGTGGCTCTAAGATCGCGAGTGGAAAAATATATCGAGCGCTCCAAATCGCATGTTTTAAAAAGCGATTTTCAAGTGATTTTCAAGACTCTCGACAGCACCGTCGCGCTGATCGTTGATAGCTCCGTCTAAAAGGATTGAGTTAAATCGGGACGAGTGTGATCGTTATTCCCGGCTATCGTCGAGCGGAGCTGTGAGTTTGTACTGCGGTCAAGACCGCCCCTGTCTGCCCGGCGGCTGGATCGAGGGGAAGGGTTCCCCGATGCCTCCACTGGTGGCGGTCGCGAGCTGCAGGCCAGGGCACGGCCCTGGTGCGATTTCTGCAAACGCGTGGGGCACGGTGGAGACGCTGTTTCTCTAACCAGCTAGTCGGCCTATCGAGGCAACCCGGTTGTTACATCGGAGGGAGATCAGTGGAGGTTCATCAACTGGGCCTCGTGCATGACGGTGGCATCGGTGACAGAGGTCACTGCCACCTGCGAGGCTAATACCATTCATCCTCTGCATCAGGATTATTCAGGGACAGCCTTAGTGGGTGGCCCTGATTCGGTGGTGAAGTTTAAGGCCCAATACCTTCGGGATACTGGGCGACGCTGTGTGTTTCCGGGCGGGGGTAGTTCCGGCCTCTCAGATGCATTATACGCGGCGAGTATATCGTCCTTTGGGGGCATTAACCAGGTTCCTGGCTGGTATCCTTGCTCTCATCGAGGTCCGGAGTGACATTTTTACGGGTCCGTGACCTGTGCGGTGGTACCCTACTACCCGGTACCGGGGGTATCCTTGCTGATTGGCAATGATGCAATGGCCAGGGATGTTGACTCTGACCTGGGGTGGTCATTAGATCCAGAGCAAACAGGCGGAGAGAGTGGCGGAGTCAGACATATTTCACTCTGGCCCGAGGAGCCTCGCGCTCGACTCCAGCCTCCGACGGGCACGTTGCTGTCGACTGAAGTCCACCGAGCCTCCAGTCAGGCCAACCCAGGAGCCGGGCTCCTCAGGGACCATTCCT
>CM068953.1:205421301-205431801 GCA_035128595.1 Eptatretus atami
CCTTATGAGACTGATTTAATTATTTCAGGTCTTCTAAGGTTTATTTTAAACGACCAATTACACCCAAAATCATTCATATCATATCCCCAATGTTCTATTCTCATTAAAAAAACTATACGCCCTTCTTTATAAAATTTAATTTCAATGGAACTGTGAATTCTGTATGACCTGGGGATAAAATCAACATATCTGTTTCTTTGGAATACACAACCATTATATTTAAGGACAAGCTGGAGTACCCAGCGTTGCCCAGGGGAAAAAATAGGAATAAGAAAGGGGTAAATTGTGGTGCTTAATATTGTTACGGCTGTGGAAATTCGCAGAACACCATAAAGGTCCGTAGTTCAGTTAGATCGATAAGTTCAGATAAGTCTGTGTTCAGTTAGATTTCCCACCGTTGTTTAATGGGAATTATTCTGTCACAGGGCTGTGATCCTTTGAGATAGCCGTTTTCTTTACTATCGTTATTTTGGACCAACCACATTTTAACCACCTTCCCCGCCACAACCAACTGCCGATCCCCTTCTCCACAACCAAACCACAACCAACTGCCGATCCCTTCTCCACAAACCAAACCACAACTCTCATCGGTGGCACCGGATTTTCCCGCCTGTTTCCCGCGCGCCGATCGGGGAGCTCGTTCGTCATTGGTCGGTCGTGGAATGAGGCGCTGGAGATAAGGAACGCCCCCTTTCTTGAAGCTTCCCGCAGGAGCTGGAAGGGGGCGGAGCGAAAAACGGGGAGGAGCGAGGCGTTGGAACTGGGGATATAAAGGGCGCGCAGAGACACCAGTTGGGGGCTTTTTGTCGTCTTCGGGTGGTGGTGCGTCTTCGTGGTGCTCACTGGTGGTCTTCTTCGTGTGCATTGGTGGTTTCGTCATCATCGAGGTGGTGCCTCTCCTGGGCGCGCCAAGTCGTGTGTGTTGTGTCGGTGGTCTGGTCGAGGCGCGAAGGAGGTGGACAGGAGGCGCCGCTTTGTAGCTCTGCCACGCAGCCTGCGCACCCGGAGGAGAGCGCCGGAGAGAGCTCGCCCACCATCGCACCACGAGGGTGCAGGTAACCTGCAACGGTCTTGTGGATCCGTTCGGTCAACCAGGCTCCACGCCATAAAGGTCTACGGACCCTGTCTGGCACCCTCGTCTTTGAGGTGGCTTTTCCTTTCTTTTGAATGAATGTGGTGGCGGCCGTGTCCTGTAAGTAAAACGTTAAGTGACTAGATAATGCTGGAAAGACGGTTGTTATGTTTTTAACCTTGCTCGGTCTTGCCCCCTTCCCCCATTACCTGCATTGATTGCATGGCTGTATATGTGCATGTGTGAAAATAATAAATGTGCTTGTGTGAATGTTACCCGTTCGTCGTGTCTTTTCCCCCCATTGGAAGCCATATTGGCATCTCGAATATTAGTTGGGTTTTTAAATACCCGTTAAATAGAATGGATCGCGAGGTCGGGCGATAATACCCGCTCAGTTATCACTGCAGAAGCGGAACGGACCGCTGAGCGGTTCGTGTCCAAGCCGACCTGTGCCGAGGTACGGTCTCCCGGTAGGCTACCACGCAGGTACTTAGGTATATCGATATTCGGCGATTTGACCCATTTTGCGCGGGTAGAAAATTGCTAGGCCGTGGTGGGGTTGAAGACCCACCCGTGACAGGTTCCGGCATTGTTCGAAAGGTCACGATGAATGTCCGTCCGGTGGCGCAAGCGAGCTACTATTAGTGAAAAGCGGTCGTTCGCACGCCGGTGGCACGAATTCATAACAATATATATCACATTTATATATCACATTTAATTTGAACATATTCACATTTGTTTGTCGTTACCAGCGTTGTCATCAGTGCTCATGAGGCTGTCACGGAGGTAGTAGTTATCAGCAAGCAAGTTATTTTGCTCCCGGCGGATAAAGCCAGTTGCTCTGTCTCGATCTTGCAGTAGACATCGACAAGAAACTGCTGAGGAGAGTCATCGTATTGCAGTATGTGGTTGCCCTCTCTCACCATGATGTGGTAGCTGTAGTACTGCCAGCTCTGTGAGTTTTCGTCCATCCTGTCCAGTAGCAGTCCTTGCCAACAGATGGATGCTGTAGCCATCTGTTCCATATGGGAAACACTATGGGATACTGAGGCATTCATAAGATGCATGCAGCTCACTGATACCCCATCGCGAAGTCTGAGGACAATGTCTCTGGGTTTGTTGGTGCATTGCCATAAGGATGGCGACTTCTGGTGCAGACTGGGCATTGTAGCAGCGTCTGTGATCTCCTTGCGGTCGCTTGTTCTCTCTGATGATGATCTGGCGCTCTTCAGAGTTGCCTCCTTCTGGAAGTACATCTCTTGCAGTCTTGAGCTCACGGACCAGATGGTTATTCTCATGAAACCACTTTGTGAGCATTTCAAGGATGTGTGGTTTGAGGCCACTGTGGTTCTAGTGGCCAGCTCCTTGCATGAGATCCAGGAAGTAGACCTGTATGGAACTTTGGCTGGCCCTCTTCAGGCGGAAGCAAGCTGCCAATGCAGTGGAACACTTGACCTTGGATCCGAAGCTCGGGTTCCCGGCCCTGGACTTCAGCTTCCTTGTGCCGAAGCTCGTCATCACAAGCTGCCATTATACGTCTGAATGTTGTCAAGGAAGTGCTTGCTGAGGGGACCTTCACCTGAGAGAAGTCTTCACAAGGGAGGAAGGGCAGGAGAGGGCTCAAGGACAACCTTGCCATCACTGCAGCACACATCCCTTGGTCTCTTCCCTTGAACTTGTAAGCAGAGCAGTGGGTGCAGACTGGCCATTCGGCGATTCTGCATGATTGTGTCAGCCGGGTCATCCGTGAATGCCACACTGTTAGCATTGTTGTGCTCTTGTGCCCGGCCAGTGCTCGTGCTTCTGCAGATGCGGTGACGCATTGCCTCAAATCTCTGCATCACACTCTTCCTCATCTCATTTGATCACCACTGTTGTTGCCCATGCAGCCTGGTTCATTTGAGCCTGGCTGATCGCTCCTCTTCAGTCTCCGTTGTCTCTTAGTGTGCTTTTGCTTAGCTGCAGCTGCCTTGGACGCAATGGAGCTCTTCCTTTTCGGGCATCTAAAATCAGAAAGTCAAATTTTGATCATAAACTTTGTAAACGTTCACTGGTCTGTCCACCTACTGGTTGTCTTTGTCTTATTTTGATCAGGTTGTGAGAAAAAAGTCGCGACACGGAAAATCCATCAATTGCGGCAGAAAAATTTAAATGGGCAAGAAAAAAATTGACGATTTTTTTTGTTTTTTTTTAAAAACAAATAAGGGTGTGCTGTAGTACCTCTGAGACGTGCTGATCGAATATGCCTTTAGGTTTGCTCTGTGATGTGTAGTTCTCGAGTTATAAGAGGACAAACAAGTATAGCACTACTACTTTACATATTTAGATATATATTGTGATAAATCACTTAACCTCACCAAGTCATTTTACATCAGTTGGCTTGGATAATTTATTAATTTATAAGCATTTTTCATCTTAATATTTTTTGTCTACTATATTTCTGTCGTTCAGCCTGTGCCTTTGTGTAATAATTTGATAAATCAAAATCCATTCTTGGTATACATAAAGGAAAGAACCATCATTTCCACACGTCATTTGTATTAGATTAAAATAACCATAATTTTATTTATTATTTGTTGAGTTGAACAAACACACATAGACATAATTGACCACCAACACTTGGAATTTAATTCTTGGACTTGAAATTTTGATAAACACCATTCTGTAAGAATTCACGACTTTCACAGGTGGTGGAAGACCATAAGTATCAAAATAATATTTACCCTGATTATAAAAATACAAACCCACTGAGAACAGCTCCATTATTATCTTCTAAATTCATAATAATATTCTTTGTATATTTCGACAAGTTTGTAAACTCATCTCTCATAAAATAACATTATTAATATTTAATTTTTGTACAATATTTGGCAATTCTACATTTGATGTTATTTATTCCAAATTCTTTAAACCACTCATCAAAATCATTTTTTATGAGAAAGATAAATCCATTTCCCTTTTAGTTAATTTTACACCAACTTGTGTGACAGAAGAAGCATATCTCCAACGAACAATCTTGCTTTATCAGGGAAGCTTTCAAGTTTTCAGCAAAATCTACAATTACACCACTTCCACTAATTTCTTTCTCCAACTCTTTGTTATGCTTACCAACTCTTTTTGAGCCTGTATTTGAAGCCTTTCTTTTGTTGGCAGTTTTCACCGCTGCTGAAATAATGCCCGTCAATGCTCCAGCCGGACTTAAACCAGCAAATAAAGGAATAGAAATGGAGAAATCCTCCAGCTCGTCTCTCTTATTGAATAGTTTCTTCAACATTGGTTTTGAAATTTTAATTTTAAGGGAGCCAGTATCGTTCAAGGTTTTCACCTGTTCTCTTGTGAGCAAAACATCAATTCTTACTGCTCCTTTTTTCTCTATGCCTGGTGTTGGCTTGATGGTTAGGTGGTAGGCTTTGGATCCTAGGTTGTGAGTTCAAATCGCTCAGTTATTGAATCAATACAAGGTGGGGTTAACTCGCCGCCATTTTCCGAGGTCGGCAAAAATGAGGGCAGCATGCTGGTATACTGTGTCGAGTGGCGACCCATCCAGGATTGTGCCCAATAGCCAGGAGACTGCCGAAGCAGCATCAACGCTCTGCAATGAGTATGTCCCAATCTCCTCTTCTCTACTCCTTTCTCTTGCATTGTATTAACGTTAATCATACAAGGCTTTATTTTGAAGACAAGATGATAGTTTATTAGATAGATTTGATTAACATGTCCCCAGGTGGCACAATACCACTCATTTATTTATCAAAAAATTACGGAAGACTAATCATAACACCATTATCTGTTTTGATCTGTAATTCTGTTCTCTTCCAAAAGCAAACAATATGTATCAATTTCTTTACCTCTGCCTCTTTCAATGTTTTGTGAAGTATCCACTCTATTAGACTTTATCATGTTTAATTTGAGGCACTCAGGTCAATCACTTAGATTGTAAGAGGCAATTAAATGCAACATATCCAAAATGGGCTTTATTGCCAATGCTTTACACAACTTTTGATAAGACTTGATGCTTCGCATAATCATTTTTAATCCAATAAATTTTCCAATCTAATCTCGTGGATAAAATGTTCATTCAGAGAAACCCAAAGTTGTTTCACCTTGGCATTATCACTCAATGCGCATTATTCTTATCAGTAGCAGTATCTCCATCTGGTTTCTTTAAAATGAGCCATAGGTATCGTGGCTTTCCTCCAGAACACCCAAATTCCACATGCAAGTAATTTGGTTCAGTTTAACGTGTTTACAATCTCTTTTAAGGTATGATACAGTTTAGTGTTTCTTGAGTTCAGTCTTCGATTCAACATCTCTTATGTTTTAAGATTAGGAGTATATTCACGAATATACCAACTCATTTCATCAACAACAAATATATTCTGAGCACAAAAAAGCATTACCAAACCAAAAAAGCAATCTATTTTCATTATCATTCTTTGTAGTTGAAATCTAATTTTGAGTCCACATGGAACTTATCATAATCACAAGATTCAAATACACCTTTAAGAGGAATGTCATCGTTAAAACTATTACCTGTTTTGTATCATCATTTTACATTGCCTTTCTTTGACTATAACCAGGGCTGTGCTTGTTCCCATTGCCATATCAGGAATAAAACCTTTGAGTGCTACATCTGAAATGATGAAATTTACACCTATTAATTTGTAGCATTTTAGGAGAGTAAGGGATGATATTAGATCATTGTGGTGTGTACGTGCTACATAAACTATTAAACTAAGGAAAGTCTGCTTCAAACACTGAAAATGTTAAATAAATGATCGTGAAAGAATGGGTAAGGGGGGCTGAGACATAATCAACACTTCAACTTCTTTTGTTCAAATATACAAACAAACACATATCAAACATTTTCCAGAGGAAATCATTTACGAGTGTACGTTTGTGTCTTCCCAGCCTTAGGGAATAAGTTGTGTTGATTATTTATTTCAAAAACTTTTTTTTTTCCATTTGTATTCCAGTCTGTTCCTGTTATAGCATTTACCTTGAAGTAGTCTCCCTTTTTTAGTAGAGTTTGAGATGAGAATGGTATCATCCAAATCATAGATACTATCAATTGCTTCCATGCATGGATTTATTTGGAAAAAAAGAATGTTAAAAACTTTTAAAACCCTGACCAAGTATTTGAATTATTTTCTGTCTTTCTTGGGGAGACAACTGAGTTTGCCTTTCAATTTATATTTATTGCTTGCAATTTATAAGGATTCCTTTTGGGCATCTTTGTACCTTTATAGCACCTGCTACATTTCCCACAGCAGAAGCAGTTGAACCAATTAGGTCTTTATGTTTAAGAAGAGTTAACCTATACCCATGAGAGTATCAATTATCCTATCTCCTTTTAATCTAATTATGTTTCTATCACCCCGTTCTCTCTTAGGTTTATAGTATCTATCCAAGATACATACCTTCACCATTCGTGTGGGGAAAGAAACATACATCCCTGTAATTATTTATATTTTCCCAACTCGTGTTCCTCACAATAACCATCGTATTTATTTATTGGAAAACTTCACGTCGGTGAATTGTGATGGATACAATTCTCCATTAAAATAAATCATGCGCTAATCTGGTCGGTTATCCCCAAAAATTACTCTGTGAAGTATTTCCTAACACGGCAGATAAACCAGATTTTCGGTTCCACACTGAATTTATAACAATTGGGGTTGAGTACGCGGCTGAATGAAAATATTGTATTTGTTCTCTGTCCATCATTATAATTACCATTCATTAAATTCACAGTGATTAACCACTGAATCGTAACCTGAGATATTTGAGAATGACACATTATTACGAAAAATGTTCCATTAGTTTCACATCTTTTTGAGAAGAAAACCCAACACCTCTAAATGAGATTACCAATGTGAAAATCAACCTTGTAGTTATTTTTTAAGTTTAATCGTCGATTTGAAGGGTGTTTTTGAATATATATATATATAACAATATTTTTTGGTCTATTATTTTTTTTTCATAGCGCACCAATTCGGAAGATATTTAGAACCTCATATGCTCCAGTGAACTTTAAGTTTTGTAACTGTTTCCTGATTATAACGAAAACTTGTCAATTCTTCTCAGTGCATTAAACAGGTATTAAATAATTCCATCGACAATAAAGAAGCCTCATATTCTGTTGTTAGGTCAATTGTAGTGGTAAGGGAATGAAGCCATGTATCACTCGTGAAAATAAAACTGAGATTGTTGCTTCTATCATATTAATATGCGGATAAAATATCAATTGATTGATATTTATATAGTCATTTTCAATTTCATTAACTGTTCTAAAATGCTGATACTTCATGAAGACAATTATTTCAGCCTCTTACTATCAAACAACAAAACAAGCTATGAATTTGTGATGGTGTATGTTCGAAGAAAAACCACACCTGAACCAACCTACTGAAGCCTCAATGTATGTCTTCTCATTTCTATTCTTCTTTCTTCTCCCAGCAACATAACCCATACATCAATTGTGAGTTAGTAAAGCAGATATATCCTATCATCCTCATTTTTCATATAAATGCTCATGAAATAAGTGAAACACACTCTTGGTTAAATCGTATATCCAATCTTTTACACGAAAGAAAATTAATCTGCGGGCGTTAATTTAACAGGTCGTTGAGTGAAACTCAAGAACCGTCAATTCATCATTATTATATCAATACCATTTCTTTAACAAGATAGAATATTGCTGGTTGTTCTCTTTGGAAGAGACGCTACTTGGTTCTTTGAATCTGTTGAATATTCATTGTTTCGAGACGCATTCACAACATAATCAGGGTGATTTTTGCTTTGCAGTTGTTGAAAGAAATCCATCATCATTTCTCATTCTCCGATATCTTTAGTTCTTGACTCCATAATACTAAAATTTCTTATCATTTGAAGTTTTTTAGAAATGTACTATTCTATTCGCAGAACTATTAGTGCGCTAGATAATCAGAACAATTGTGCAATTATGAACAAGCATGAATTTTTACCATCTTAGTACATACCATAAGCTTCATTTCAATCGGGAGGGCAGTCAATTTGACCTCTGGAGATAGTGAGAGTCAATGTACCTCAATTACATTTTGAAATTGATCATTTTTCACGATTCTGGTGTTTTGGGATCACTTAAAAAGTATGTGTGCATGTGCTGGTCCCTTTTATCTTCTGGAGAGCCTTTATACATAATCAACAGGATGCAACCATTGACTGAACAAGTGCTTTTAAATGCAGGTCAGTTGATCTTCAGACAAAACAAATTTATTGAAATAACCAATTTAGGTTATTGTGGGTGTCCAAAACAGCTTGCATGAAATCGTGCTGTAAGATCATTCTGTGCAATCCTTAATTTTCAATGTGCACTGAACATAGTCATATAAGCTAAAGTACAGTTGAGTCAAGTACCTGCAGACACATTATATACATACCGGACAATTAATACACGACAACATATCCATATAGACGCATAAATATAAAAGTGTCTGATTCACCTACAGTCTCCCGAACATGCACATAATGCAGGCGACTTGAGTGCAAGCTTTGGTGCACTGCACGGCCGGTACATCCCTTCCGCAGCCGCAGTGGATTCAGTTCATGGCAGATTTTGATGCCTCTGGCCGAGTGTCGTCCAAAGAGGCTGGCCACCAGATCCCTCCTTTGTCCATCCCCAGTCAGATGCGGATTGGTAACTACTGGATTCAGACCAGAGTTTGGTTCCAGCCAGTTGCCCTGGAGAATGCCGCTTGATGTGCGCTGGAGTGCTGCCTTGCATTGGGGGATTGTTTTCTAGAGCCCTAGACTTGTGATCGAAGCGCTGTGTTCCTAGCATCGTTCACTTCCATGGTGTCACTGGTGCGGTTCATTACAGTCAGCACAACGAAGCGCTCCTAGGCATGACATTTGACTCCTCACTGACATACACTTGGCATGCGTCAAGAGTTCTTCAAAGGATCAGTCGACCTGCTGTGGAACACTTTCAATCTTCCCCAGGCAGTCTTTCTTCCCTTCTGCAGCAAAGAAGACACAGTTGTCCCGGCACCCTGTGAGGGCATGGAAGATGGGTGAGAAGTATGCATCAATTGTCTTGGGTTTTCATTGGGCCCGGCAGTTTCAGTGTGGTAACAGCTATGTAACCGGAAGCTGTGATCCTGTACAAGCATCCACAGGCTCGTCAGATGATGTTGGATCAAGCCACAGCCAGTACCAACATCAAGTCCACAGATGCGTATGGCCACCTTCCTGATCCCTCTCTCTACAGCATCTGCCACATGTAAAAGCAGGCGAAAGGTCCGCCTCCTCGTCGTGAACACAAGGCTTCAACACTCCAGAAGCACAACCTCATCCACATGGCCAACATCCTGCCATGACCACTAAAGTGGAAGGACGAAAAGTGACACCGAATCGGAGTAATCTACAGTAACACCGAAAACATCACCATCATAGGATAATAGCATGCGACTCTGCAACTGAAGACAATACTACGGCGTGTCCCTAGTGCGTATATTGCTACTATCACATTGAGCGTAGATCGGAGGTGACATGGCCTTCCTGCGCCAAACTTTGACAAGGAGGTCCTACCGCCATTGCCACAGACTCGTTTTTAGCGGCAACAATTCGACAATTTTTTCATTACCAGAGTAAGGCCTCATCGACAAATCCTATGTTGTTTGCTTTGAAAAGTACATATGTAACTATGTACGTTGTAATGTTTTATTTTCAGTAGTAGTAAGTTACATTTTTGAGCAAGTGTGTCATAATAAATCAAACTAAATGCTGAGTATTTGTCTCCGTAGGCTGTACTCGACATCTTGATCCGCTTGATACTCCCACAACTCTGGTGAACTCGGATATTAGAAATCACCCGCCTTATTAGACATCAAATTTGTCCGGCGCCAAGTGATTCTAGTTAAGAGGGTCCCACTACTATATATATATGTTGTGAAGTTTCAGTTTCTGATGACGGCCAACCATCCACTTTGTTGCAGTGCCGACTGGTAGTATTGAGGTCGAGGGAAATAAAGTTCTATGTTCTCCAGTTGACATGCAGGTGAGCAGCGGCCAGTTGTCAACTACGACACAATTGCTGTTTTCACAGTGACATACGACGTTCAGTTTCACCACCATTGTTCGTAACAGCGGCAGCAAGTCATCCACGCTTGTTCTTCGCTGAGTAGCCACAGGCAGGTGCTTCACACTTTTAAGGCTCCGGGGATTTTACTTTTCCCGATGGTGTTACAGAGGCGCTGTCGTGCCATCCATGGGCATCGTGTTCGCCGCCCCTCTAACCCTCTTCTGTCTGGTACGTGCCTTTCAGCTGTTCAGCAGCCGTTATACACATCCCACGGAGTACATTCGGAGGCTGAGTCTTTGACCTTTTCGCGCAGTTTGAGTGAGATGTAACTGTATGCCTACAATCTACTTCGTTCTAATCTCTT
>CM068953.1:205451074-205467533 GCA_035128595.1 Eptatretus atami
CTACGCTTAGAGCGCAACTGTCGAGACGAGCTAGACAATACTACGAATAGTGTATGGAATGGGGTTATATTTCTAGGTGAGCACCGCTGGTAACAAAAGTTGAAATGCGCCAGTAGGCGCTGACGGTCAAAGTCGATTGAGCAGCTGATCATAAAGCGGAGTTTTTTGATCTAAAAACGGAAAAATTGGTTACAATTAGATACAATGGATCTGGTGCCACGAAGATTGACTCTATATCAATAACGGGTGACTTCAATTTAACCGTGATCTATAAGCGGGTCCACTGATAAATATAGTATATGATTAAGGAATTTTAAGCCTGCACAGCGTGCGATTGACAGGCTTTAAATAATGAACGCTGCTCGCTCCACTGAACGACAATCAGTCGAGTGAATCTGAAACGCCAGAAACCATCAAGTGGTTTTAATCCACCCACCAGTCTATCCTTAGCCCGCAGCGCTGACGCAGGTCAATCGCTCCGAATAGATATACCTAAGTTCCCCAGGCGCATGCCACGGTGCTAATGAGCAAAGATCCAGCGCATGTACGAAGTACAAGTAACCCGTGCGGAGCTTGTCGATTTGCTAATCGAAGTAACAAGAGCGGCGAAATACAGGACACATTTAATGTGTCTGTGGTCATGGGTTGCGCATAACATGTACATTGGTTCTCCCGGGACAGGCAAACCCCAGTCGCTCTATAGCCAGCGAAGCGCATCGAGGAGCATTCGTACAGCTTGGCCACGGTTGGCACACCACGAGACAGGGAACGTAGGCAGCGTGGTCGCGCACCCAAGCGGCAATGCGAAGACCGGAGAGACGCGGCGCAGACTCCGCGTAGGCACACGCCGGGGTTCTGCAAACGATTCAAGGCGCGATCAGATGGCAATAATGTACAGGTCATGCTCAGACGAGCGTCCGAGAGGGTAATGCCCGAAATGGATGTGTAAGTTCCGCATTTCGCGGCGAGCGCGCAGGAGGGTCGGGCACATTCAGAGGCGCCCGATCGGACCAGTGACGACTACCGAGAAGTTCGGGTTGGAACCCCCCCCACCGAGCGCTGAGGGGGCACACACAAGGTCCGACGCGGACTTCCATCTCGCAGCGCCACTGATCGTCTTCGCTCAAGCCGCCCCTAGACCTCGACTGCGAGCCTCTGTCGGCAAGCAGGGCTCCTCCTCGTCCTTCTCCACCACAGGATCTCCTGAACATCCAGCCTCGACCAAATGAACCCACGCACTTTATGCCATAGTCTCACGGGACACGACTGCCGAAGACAAGAGATGCGGCCTACCTGAGGTTAGCCCGCGCAGCGAGGAGCAGCTCCACAAAGACAGTGATGGTGTGTTCGGAGTAACCGCTATCATTATTACAAAGGTACGAGAGACAGACCTCAATCCCTCTCCTTGTTGCTCAACCATCTTGACATACGGTTTTCTGTGTGACTGTGTGTGTGAGTGTGTATGGTGTACTGGCGCCTGTTATGCCAAGTAATAAACTGCAAGAGAGAGCGATGAGTATTAATTCATATTTATGTGAGGGGGCGCGCGGAGGATTGTCTGTAAAAAAAGACAACAAAAAAAAAAAATCCGAAAACAGCAACAGCCAAGTAATAAACCCTAGATCGCACCAACAATAAAATTCCTCACAATTGTAAATAAATATATAGATAAATGTTCCCATCCATCGTTTTGTGTCTTTGGCCTTGATCAGCAGTGAATCGAGCTTACAGGGGGAAACCTTATTCCACGAACGTTGCTTTAGCCGATAGTCTGAGTGTCGCTCGAGATCCGGACATCCGATCTGATAAAGGTGATAGCGGTCGATAAACGTGGCGTTCGGACAAGGCGTACCTGTAGGCGTGGTCTCGCCGGTAATTTAAGATCACTTCTATTTTAGTAACGATTAACGTAGACGAGGAACTAGGTGTATGAGGTATTGGCGTCCCGTCGAATTAAGGCACCCGGAGCGTCAAGGGAATTATACTGCAACGGCCTATACAATCTGGGAGTGCTGGGAACCAATGGCTTCCCACCCGTCAGTGATCTTCTCAAGCTTGACCCCAGACAAAATATGTATTAACTCCCCAAGATGACATCACAGAATTACCCAATGTTCAAACAAACTTGGAAGATGTGAAAGGTATATAAATCATAAAGATAAGATTAAAATGAGACGCTGTTTCTAACAACTGTTATTCCTGAACCCTGTTTGCTGTTTATCCAGTGTCAGTCATGAAATATCGAATAGTTGATCTGTTCCAAACAGTCATAGAGACGACCCAGGGAATTAATTCTTTAATACTCTATGCTCCGACTAAACTAATATACGAGAGTTAGGATATTTAGTTTATGATAATAACGATATAAGCCCTAGGTATTCCAAGGTGGTTATAAGTCGTAGTGTGTGTGTAGTGGTGTTGTTGTACAACAGAAATAAGGACTCAAGATATGATCAAGAATCTGCACTCATTTAAACAAACATTGTAATGTTACGGAAATGCGCCCTTATGGAAAGACTAAAATAGGAGTGAGAAACCTTAAATGCATGTATAGTGGTTGGTAAACGTAGAACGATATGTGTTGGCGGTGTGTAAAAGCTAGTTAGGTTCTAGTGGTGTGAAGACAAGAAATCCTCGGATTCTACCCATCCCGGGATTGCCAACCCTCCACCAACTGGGAAGGGCATGGGGAGGTAGAGCGAAGGGATAAGAAGTGACGGAAGGGCGGAAGTTGTCGATTTCCACAGAGAAGCGGTGTGGTTCGAGGAGCGAACGGAAAAGAACTGTGTGAATGTCACTCAGCGAGGGCGATCGCGTAAAACGGGACACGCTGTAGTTATTCGGACGGACAAGCCAAGAAAGGCAGGGAAGGGGCAACAGAAAAACGAAGGAGAAAAGATGCGTTGAAAACAGTCGGTTCTCGAGCGTGTCGGAGTCGCTTGAAGCAAGCGAAGCGAAGAAGACGTGTTGATCTGCGGGAGAGACGCTGAAGACGCACAAGACTATGGCAACGTCGAGGGTGCCTGAGAGGAACGGCACGCCGGCATCAGCAGGCGGGGAAGGCAGGAGCAGAGATCGCGCCGGCGCATCTGACGGCCTGCTACACAAGCAAAGCCGAACTTGTCGATCCGAGCTGTGGACGTCGACTCGATTGTCCTTGTCTTGTGAATGGCAGCTGGATTTGTATGCTGATACCATCTGGAATGATCGGCTGAGGCCTATGCGTTCAGACTTACGCGGGTCAGAAACAGCGCTGAACCGTGTGCGTGCGAAAGGGGCAAAGGGAGGACGAGCTTCATTTCGCCACGTGCGCAGAAGTTCGAGCGTGAGTGTCGAATGCCGTGGAACACAGATACAGCCTGCTATGCGAGGACCATTTTTGCTTTTGACACTGTCCTCTCGTCCATCGCAGGAGACATCACAAGTACTTCTGCTCTGCATGCTGCTCGTTTGTCCATTTGCTTTAGCGCAGTGTAGTAAATGCAGGCATGATTTCCGGTACGATCGACTATAAACTTAACGTGTTCTAGAAGACAGGTGAGAGAGAGCGTGTATTTTGCTTGATTGTTGGATTCTCTGATGTCTACCCAAAAATCTGTTAATCGTTTGAAGCTTGACGCTGAGCTATAATATGTGCGCGCGTCGAAGAAAAGAAATCCGATCGACCGTTGCATTATCAAACCAAAATGGTTTAAGACAGCAGAAACGCTCAGGCATCTGACACAACAGTCTGTAACAGGGTTCGAAGATTATCCCAGACTGCAAGTACAAGGATACGTATGTACGAGTTGTCGCCAATTAGAGCGATGTGAAGGCGCGATGACCGCTGTTATCTGTTCGAGGCGGCGTATTCGTATATAAGAGCACCAGCAGAACAGCGGTGGAGGGTAGGGCCTAGACCCAGGTAAATCCGCACAACGGATCGCAACAGGTAAATAGAGTTGATTAAATTTTTGAAATGTGATAACTTGTATTGGTTAAATATTAATATATCGGTTTGTCTTATAATTATTTAATGTTTCAATAGGAGATAGAGAATAAGGGAAAAAAGGAATGGGTCACTCTCAAATGAGAAACTCTTCCCCATCCACGCTCAGCCCGGTGCTGGGAAGGTGGAAGTGGGGGGAGGAGAGGAGAGGAGCGATCGGGCGGCCAACAACGGGACAAGGATGAGGGGAACGTGGATGCTTAGATGGGCAGTCGAGACAAGAAGGAAGAAGCGGAGTGTAATTAACGGAGAATACAAATTTCAATAGAACCAATTAGTAAGTGTGGGAACTAATAAAGCTCCTCATTGCATCATAGAAATGTAGATAGTGTTGAGTGTAGGATGGTGTTGATGTGGGAGGAAGATGGTGGGTGGTGAATGATTGGAGTGTGTAAGGATGTGGATGTGATGATGTGCCGGTGTTGGATGAATTGTGAAAGGTGGGGGTAATTTATTATACATCTGCCTTTTGTAATTCGGTGAATAAAAAGACCGATTTCCTTAAATCATATAATTATACGTCAAAGTTCATTCATCATGATTTAATAAGTATTGTATCGCTAGATATAACTTTTAAAAGTGTGATTTCACCGGATGATATATGAAGCACCAATCTCAAAGCTGGGATCCAATATAATGCTACTGTTGCATTTGGGAATTTTGAAATGTATCGTGATGCATTTTGGCAGTTGGTTCGATGAATGATCGTCAGGTTGGTATTAATCTACAAGTCTCAATAAAGATAACCATGTTGAAGAACGAGTCATGAATTATTTTTAGTAGTTTCTTGAAGTGCAATGAAAGCTCAAGACCGTTTCCGTCATAAAGGTGCGGCTAAGAGTAACGTATCTGCGTGAAGAAATTCTAAATGTTTTGTGTCGACTCTTCATCCAGGTATCCACTAATTTTTTAGTTTTCACTTGCTTTTATTCCAATCTGGAAGCGAACAAAGATATACCTCTTGTTTTCAAAGGACAACCAGCATACATACTCTCAATCAAATAAGTTAAAGCATACTGTACCGTCTATTTAGAGTCAATCAAAGGATGATCTAAACTTCTTTGATAAACCTCCTTATAAATGTATTACTGATTGTATATATACAGCAAATGCTCTCAATCTAAAATAAGACTGAATTTTTGATACCAAGTCAGCTCAACATTTAGCACTCACATCTTCTTCAGGCGAGACGAACCTATAAATTGTCTCTAAGTAGATTTTTATACAACCAATTACAACATTATTATGATCCAACTTCGTGTTTTCTTCAACATCATGCTATTAATCCTAATCATATCGTGCTATCAAACAGACACACATCACAACCGGATGCATGAGGTTGCGACTAGGTTAGGATGATGTAGCTCTCTAATATTTTAATCACAAGTTTGTTCGCACCACAGAAATAGAAGCCCTGAAGAATGTATGTCCCGGTATTGTCAGTTGTTATACGAATTACTTCCATAAACTTTTGTGTAATCCGCAAAAGTTTTGTTTGATGAGATAATTTATCTTTAGAGCCACACACCGAACATATCCTTTTGTAATAACCTCTATTTTACTTAACATACGAGATATTTTAGTGTTGGTTTTGTTTTTAAACGTAGAACAATAACGTATTTATTTATGAGAAAATTCCTGATACGAAACTTTAGTTTCTCAACATGCACAATTTGAATTTAATTGTAAAACTAAAAAATCTGAAAACAACTCAACCTCCTCAACTTTAAGAAAAAAAATTAAAACGTAAAGTCATTACACCAACATCAATCAATTAAAATTTCCTTATTCTTTTCTCCACTTGTCTCTTAATATCTAGTACTCGCCTGAAAATACGATGTAATACGTGACCAATTTTTGCAGACGTACCTTACTTGTGTCTCACTCAGTGAGAATGATTTATTTCTGTAAGACTCAATCTTTTCTAATCTCAGTTTCCAATTTACATTCTGTTCTTCTCCAAATCATTTCCTTCAATCCTCTATTTATACCTTGACATTCACCCATATGATAGTCATACATTAATTGTTGCTTTCTCGTATCCTGTGTCCAAATAAAAAAATTTAAACAGAAACAAATAAATATTTTCTGATTCCTAAAACTATATATTATCATCAACTTAAACCTTATTCCTATTTACATTTTATTAATCAACTTGTTGTAGTAACATCATAGAAGCAATCAATCATCATTGGACAACGTGCAGAGCGGGCATTGCAAGCAGTCACCATGGCTATTGGCACAAATCCGACGGTCGCCAATTCCGGCACAGTATATCAGAATTGCTGGCTCATTTTGCCGACCTCGCAGAGCAGGCACCAAGGAAGTTAAATCCTACCTTGAGTATTACTGTCACAGCTGAGACGGGAGTTTGAACTCAGGACCCACATGCATCTCCAAGCCCCACCCGAACCATTAAAGCAACACCTAGATATAAAGCAATCTTAGAACGCCCATTCTTAGTTTGTAAACATATTACTAAATACAATGAATACTTTTATCATAGTATGCAACCTGGACAACAGAATGATGATCTGTATCATTGAAGCCTTCAGCTGTCATTTAGCTCAAAATATATGTCAGATAATATATGACGAAAAACCTCCCAACCTTTCCTATGGTTAAATCAAGTTTGATCCCTAGTTATTATGTAAATTGTCTGTGGTATTTCATTATATAAACATACAAAAGCACTGTTTTGATTTTAGCCTTATTAAATTTCTTTTATATGTTGTTGCCTAATGTGCTTACACAATTCATAATCAACAAGTGGAATATTCTTCTTATGAGACGATTAATTATTTCAGGTCTCTAAGGTTAATTTTAAACGACCAAATCACCAAGAATCATTCTGATCATATCCCATGGCATTCTCATAAAAAACAACTACGTCGCTTCTTCAAAATATTTCAATGAACTGTGGAATTCTGAAAGACCTGGGGATAAAAATCACATTCGTTTCTTGGAATACACAACCATATAGTACATGACAACGGATGTAAAGTACAGCACAGTTGCCCAGGAAAAATAGGATAAGAAAGGGGTAGATTGTGGTGCTAATATTGTTAAGAGCTGGGAAATCGCGCAGAACACATAAAGTCGTTAGTCACTTTAGATGATAAGGTCTGTGTTCGATTAGATTTACCCACCGTTGTATTAATGGATTATCGTGTCAGCAGGATGCTGAACTTGAGAATAGCCGTATTCTTACCTCGATTTGGAACAATTTTAACCAACCTTGCCCCCACAACCAACTGCAGATCCCTTCTCACAAACAAACCACAACAACTGCGGTCCCCTTTCCAAAACAAACACAACATCTCTAGCGGACGCGATTTCCCGGGTTTTCCTCCTCCGATCGAGTGAGCTAGTTCGAGATTTGGTCCGGATCGTGAAGGGAGGCGCTGGAGATAAGGAACGCCTCACCTTATCTTGAGCTTGCCCATGGATGTGGAGAGGGGTCAGGAGCGAAAGAAACGCGGAGAGGAGGAGCGTTGAACTCCGGGGGAAGAGCGGCGTCGGCAGGACACCAAATTGAGGGCTTTTATGTCGCTTCGGTTGGTGGTACGCGTCTTCAGTGGTGGTCCTGGTTCCTATCTACGGTGATTGGTGGTTTGTCGTCATGGAGTGTGCCTCCCTGGCGCAGCCAAGTTCGGGTGTTGCCAGTGGTACTGGATGAGGCGCTAAAGGAGTGAAGGAGCGTGCTGGAGCTACTGCACAGCCTGTCCCATCAACGTGAGGAGAGGCCGGAGAGATTCGCCATCATACCACAACAGCAGAGTAACTCACGGCTCTGGGATCCGTTCCGTCAACAACTCCAAGCCCATATACAGGTTACGAACCCGTCTGTCAGCACACGAAACTTTGTAGGTGCCTTTTCGCTTCTTTTGTATGAAGTGTGCGCCGGATCCTGTAATAAAAACTGTTAATGACTAATAATTGCTGAAAAGCGTTGTAGTGTTTCATACCTTGCAGTGCATTTGCCCCTCCATTACCCTACATTGATCATGGCGATAGGCATGTGTGAAAAATAAATGGCTGTGTGGGAATGTTACACTTGTCGTGTCTTCCCCATTGGAAGCCATACGTTGCATTGTAAATTAGTTGGGTTTTAAATCCCGTAAATAGAACAATCGCGAGGTGCGCGATAAACCCTCATTCATATGCAAAGGGAACGGACCGCTTGAGCGGTTCGTGCCAAGCGACTGTGCAGTACGGTCTCCCGAGGCAACACGAGGACTAGGTATAATCGATATCGGCGATTGACCCTATTATTGCGCGGTAGAAATGCTAAGCGTGTGGGTTTGAGACCCAATTGACAGGGTTCGGCATGTTCGAAAGGTCACACTGAATTGTCGCGGTGGCGAGCGCTACTATAATAAAAGTTTGGGAAAAGCGGTCCGTCGACAGCGGATGATCCAATTCCCGCGGACTTAACAAATATAGATCAAAATTTATAATTCACATTTCAATTTGAACAATGTCACATTTGTTTTGTCGTATCCTACGTTGTATATCTCATGAGCGTGTGGAGGTGTATAGTTCGCAAGCAATGTAATTTTGCTCCCTGGGGATAAGCCCAGTTTGTCTGTTCGATTCAGTAGACTCGACAGAAACGTGAGAGAGGTCTCGTAATGCATATTAGGTTGCCGTCTTCACCATGATTGGTAAGCTGTAATAGCAGTTGTGATTTTCGTCCATCCCTTCAGTAGAGTCTTGCTAACAGATGGATCTGATGCCATCGTTCATATGGGAAACTAGGAGATAACTGGAGTGCATCAAAAGCAATCAGCTCACTTGATCCCATGCAAGTGAGGACAATGTACTGGTTCTGTTGTGCAGTGCCATAAAGGAATGGGGGCTTCGTGAGACTGGCTTGTAGCACGTCTGTGATCTCCTTGCGGCGCTGATCGTCTATGATGATATGGCGCTCTTAGGATTGCCTCTCAGGAATACATTTTTGCAGTCTTGACCGAGGACCAATGTGATTCCAAACCATGTGTGACATTTCAAGGAATGTGTGGTTGAGGCCACTGGGGTTACTAGGGCCAGCTCCTTGGCATGAGAGTCAGGAAAACTGTAGAACTGTGGCTGGCCTCTCAGGCGAAGCATAGCTGCAATGGCAGGGGAACACTGCCCTTGATCCGGAAGCTCGGGTTCGCTGGATCAGCTCTTTGCGAAGTCGTATCGACAAGCTTGCCATCTAAGCGTCTGAATTTGTCAGGAATGCTTGATGAGAGGGACTCTCTGCAGAGAAGTCTTCACCAAGGGAGAAGGCGGAAGCGATATCAAGGACAAGCCTGCATCATGCCGCACACACACTTGGTCTCGTTACCATCCTGTGAACTGTGGAGCCAGAGTGGGTTGGCAGACTGGTCCATTCGACATTCGCACAGAGCGCACCCGATGTCTGCATGAGTTGTGCCATAGCCGGATCATCCGTGAATGCCAGCACATGTAGCATTGTTGTGCTCTTGTGCCCGGGCAGTGCTGTGCTCTGCAGCGGTGACGCATTGCATCAAATCTTGCTCACACTCTTCTACTCAATATTGATCACAACTGTGTGCCATAGACTGTTATTGTAGCGGCCTGATACGTCCTCTTCAGTCCCTGTTGTTCTTAGGTCTTGGCCTTAGCTGCGCTGCTAGGACCCCTCGCAGCTTACTATCCTTTTTCGGGCATAAAATCAGGAAAGTCAAATTTGACATATAAACTTTGTAAACGTTAGTGGTCTGTCTACTGTCGTCTTTTCTTATTTTGATCAGGTGTGAATAAAAGTCGCGACAGACCCGCCCTGAAAATCTCAATTGCGGTGCAGCAAATTAAATGGCAAAAAAAAATTGACGATTTTTTGTTTTTTTTAAAAAATAAGGTGGATGTGTAGCTCTGAGACGATGCTGATTCGAAATGCTTTAGTTTGCTCAGAGTAGTTTCGAGTTATAAGAGGAAAAACAAGTAACATACTATTACATATTAGATATATAGTGAAATGTCACTTAAATCACCAACTCACCTTACATCATTAGGGTTGTAATTATTAATTTAAAGCTTTCATCTAAATTTTCGTTTACATATCTGTCTTCAGCTGTGCTTGTGTATAAGATGAATAAAAGTCAAAATCATTCTGTAACTAAAAGAAGAACATCCTTTCCAACACGTCATTTGTATAGTAAAATAACCAAATTTATAATTTAATAGTTCGAGTGAAAAAAACACATAGACAATAATTGACCAACAACTTGGATTAATTTTGGACTGAAATGTTGATAAACAACAATCCTTAAGAATTCAGACAGACTTCACAGGTGGTGAACATAAGTATAAAAATAATTTTACCCTGATATGATAAATCAAACATTAGAAACACTCACCATATTCATGTTCTAAATTACCATAATAATATTTGTATTTCGACAATTTGGGAAACTCATCTATCCATACAAATAACATTGATTAATAATTAATTTGTTACAAATTGCAAGTTTTACATTTGATGTGATTTTATTCCAAATTCTTGAAACACATCAATGATAATCAGTTATATGCGAAAGATAAATCCATTGTCCCTTTTAGTTTAATTTTACCCAACTTGGTGTGACAGAAGAGCATACTCACAACAATTTGCCCTTATCAGGGACTTTCAAGTTTTCAGCAAATTACAATACCCACTTACATCTAATTACCTTTCTCCACCTTTGTTATTCTTACAACTCTTTTGAGCCTTATTTGAGCCTTTTTTGTGGCAGTTTTCACCGCGCGAATAATCGCCCGCAATGCCAGCCGGGACTAAACAGCAAATAAGAGAATTAGAAATGGGAGAAATCCTCCACCGTACACTTAGAATATTCTCAACGAGATTTGAAAATTAAATTTTAAGGGAGCCAGTAATCGTTCAAGTTTCACCTGTCCTCTGGAGCAAAATCATAAATTCTAGCTCCTTTGTTTCTATGCTGTTTATTTGGCTTGATGGTTGGGGTGTTGTAGCTTTGGATCCTAGGGTTGTGCTGTCAAAGCTCAGTATGAATCAATAACAAGGTGGGGTTAATCGACTACCATCTTCGATGGCGCAAAATGAGGGCCACAGCTGGATAACTGTGCGGAGTGGCGACCTCAGATTGTGCCAATGCCTCAAGGAATGCGAACAGCAATCAACGCCTGCAATGAGTATGGTCCAACCCCCCCGTCTCTACCTTTCTCTGCATTGTATAAAGTAATCAGCAAGGCTTGATTTGAAAGACAAATATAGTTTATTAAGAAGATTGATAACATTACCCCAGGGGCCAATACATGCATTTATTTATCAAAAATTAACGGAAACTAATCACAACCATTATTTTGATCTGTAATATCTGTTCTGTCAAAGCAAACGATAAGTCAATCTTTACCTCTCTCTTCAAATGTGTGTGAAGCACCTATAGACTTATCGTAATTTTGAGCACTCAGTAATCATTAGATGATAGAGCATTAAATGCAACCATATCCAAATGCTCTTAATGCAAGGTTTTACACAATTGATAAGATGACTTGCAATCATTTATCCCAAATTTCATTATTCGTGGATAAATGTTCTAGTTCAGAGAAACCAAAGTTGTTCACATGGCATTATCACATCAATGATTATCTTATCAGAGCAATAGCTCCATCTGGTTCTTAAAATGAGCCATAGGTACGTTGGCTTTCTCCAAAACACCCAATTCCACATCAAGTATATTGGTTCATTACGTTTACTTCTTTTAGGTATGATACTTTATGTTCTTGAGTCAGATCTTCGATCAACTCTCTAATTTTAATATAGAGTTATATACGAATATACCAACTCATTCACAATCAAAATAATCGAGCAAAAAGCATTCCCAACACAAAATCAATCATTTTCATTATCATTCTTTGAGTTGAAAACAATTGAGTCACATGAAATTATCATAATCACAAAGATCAATAACTTTAAGAGGAACTGTAAACGTTAAAACATACCTGTTTTTATCACATTTAAATGCTTTCTTTGACATAAACCAGGTATGGTTGTTCATGCCATATCAGGAAAAAACCTTTGATGCTCTGAATGATGAATTACACAATATTAATATGTAAATTTTAAGGAGAAGTAATGGATTATATTAGATCATTGGGTGTGTACGTGTACGATAAACTATAAAAACTAAGGAAAGTCTTCACACTGAAAATGACTTAAATAAATATGAGAACAGAATGGGTGAGAGGGGGCTGAGAACATAACAACCATTCAACTCTTTGTTCAAATATACAAACAAACAAACAGACATTCAGAGGAATCATTTACATGTAGGTTTCTTACCAGCTAGGGAATAAGTTTGTGATTATTTATTCAAAAACTTTTGTTCATTTGTATCCAGTCTGTCTGTTATAGATTTACCCTTGAAGTAGCTCCCTTTTTTAGTAGAGTTGAGATGCAAAGAATGGTACATCCAAATATAAAGATAATTGCTTCCATGCTGATTATTTGGAAAAAAGATGTTAAGCACTTTTAAAACCCTGACCCAAGAATTGAATATTTTCTGTCTTTCTTGGGACAACTGAGTTGCTTTCAAATTATTTATTGCTTCAATTTATGATTCTTTTGGCATTTTTGTACTCTTTATAGACCTGCTACATTCCACACAGAAGCAGTTAGAACAATTAGGTTTTATGTTTAAGAAGAGTTCGAACCTATACCTGGAAGTACAATTACCTATCTCCTTTAATACTAAATTGATGTTCTGACACCCGTCTCTCTTAGGTTTATAGTACCTCATCAAGATACATCTCACCTTGTTCGTGTGGGGAAAGAAACATACCAATCCCTGTATTATTTAAATATTTTCAACTCTGTTTCTCAAATACCATCGTATTTATTTATGGGAACCTTCACGTCGGTGAATTGTGAATGATACAATTCTCCATTAAAATAAATCATGCGCCATCTGTCGGTTATCCCAAAAATTACTCTGTGAATGTAATTCCTACAGGGCAGATAACAATTTTATCGGTTCCAAATGAGAATTTATAACAATGTGGGGTGAGTGCGCTGAATGAAAAATTGTATTTGTTCTTGTTCCATCATATAGTTACCATTCATTAATTACAGTGAATAACAACTGAACTATCTGAGGATATTTGAAATGACATGTAGTAAAGACGATAAAATTCCATAGTTTCATCTTTTTGAGAAGACCCAATACCTCTCTAATGAACTTAGCAATTGTGAAATCAACTGTAGTTTTTAAGTTTATCGTCGATTGAGGGTGTTTTGAATTATATATATAGAGTAACAATATTTTTGGTTCGATTATTTTTCTTTCATAAGGACATTTTCGGAAGATATTGAGAAACTCATATTCCAGTTAAATATAAGTTTGTAACTGTTCCTGATTATAAGAAACTTGTCAATTTCTCAGAATATACAGTATATAAGTTTCTCGCAATAGAAGCTCATATTCTTTGTAGGATCAAGTGTAGTGGAAGGGAAGAATGCCCATGTTATCAATGGCGTGAAAAAAACGAGGCTTGTGCTCTTCATATTATATGGGAAAAAATCATTGTATGATATTATTAATATTTTCAATTTCATTAATGGTAAAAGCGATAACTTCAGAAGACATTATTTCCAGGCCCTACTATCACAACAAAAAACATAATGTGATTGGTCATTTTCGAAGAAACAACAACTGAACAAGCCTAACTTGAAGCCTCAATTATGTTCCTCATTTCTATTCTTCTTCTCTCCCAGCAACACAACCATAATACAAGTGAGTTTAGTAAGCAATATATTCTCTATCACCCATTTTTCATATAATGGCTCATGAAAAATGTGAAACACGACTCTTGTTAAAATGTTAATATCATCTTTACAAGACAGACATTAATCTAGGTAATTTAAAGGTCGTGAGTGAAACTCAAAGAACATAATCATATGATTTATAATAACCATTTCTTTAACAAGATAGAATATGCTGGTTTGTTTCTGTTGGTGAGACTACTAGGTTTTGAATCTGTGATATCATGTTTGGAGAGCATTCACACATAATAGGGTTTGATTTTGTTGCATGTTGAGAATCATCATCATCATATCTTAAATTCTCCGATATCTCTAGTTTTACTGCCATAATTGACTAAAATTTTATCATTTAAGTTTTTTTAGAAATGTATCCTATTGCAGACCTAGTTGCCCAGATAACAAAACAATTGTGCAAAATACTAAAGCATAAATTGTCACTAGTGTCTAGTACATACATAAAGCATCATTTCAATGGAGCAAGTCCATTGACTGGAGGATAGTGAGAGTCAATGACTCAAATTACATTGAAATTGTCATTTTCACGATTCTGGTGTTTTGGAATATTGAAAAAGGTATGTTCATGTCTGGTCTTATTCTGGAGAGCCTTTAACATAATCACAGGAGCAACCAATACTGAACATAGATGCTTGATAAAAGAGGCGAGTGACTCAGAAACAAATTTATTGAAATACAACATAAGGTATTGTGGTTGTCCAGAACAGCTTTGCATGAAAGTGTTGTAAAGATCCTAGTGCAACCTTAATTTCAATGTGCGACTGGAACAGTAGTCTAATAAGCTTAAGACAGTGAGTAATACCTCAGACACATGTATACTACAATAACGTAATGTAATAACACACACATTATCCATAAGACGCAAAATAAAAAGTGTCTTTGACCTAACAGTCTCCCGCACATGCGAACATAATGCATGCACTGAAAGTGCGTTTTGTGCACTGCAGCGGCCGGTACAATCCTTCTCGCAGCGCATGTGATCATGTCATGGGCAAGATTGATGCGTCTGGATGTCGTCCAAAGAGCCTGCCACCCACAGAGGCCCGTCCTTTGTCATCGCGTCAGATGGGTTGGATAAACTCTGGATTCAGGACCAAGTTTGTCCAGCAGTTGCCTGGAGATGCAGCTTGATGTCTGACTGGAGTGCTGCCTGCATTGAGGAATGTTTTTCTAGAGCCCTAGATGTGATGCGAAGAGCTGTTTTCTACCACGTTACTTTCACATGTGTCATGGTGCAGGTCATACATCGCCACGAAACCGCTGCCAGCAGGACATGAACTTCACTGACATAACTTGGCATAGCGTAAGAGTTCTTCAAAGGCACAGTCCCACCTGTGGGAAACTTTCCAATCCCAGCAGTCTCTTCCTTGCCAGCTAAAGAAGACACAGTGTCGACCTGTGAAGGCGAGGAAGATTGGGAGAGTTAACACAGTTGTTGGTTCATTGAGGGAGTCTTGGTGAAAAGCTATGTACCGAGGAAGCTGGATCCAGTACCCAAACTATCACGATCGTCAAGGATTGATTGTTGGTTGAAGTGAAGCAGGCGCAGTACCACAACATAGTATCCACAGTGCGTAGGGCCACCTTCCTGATCCCCTTATGCAAGCATCTGCCAATGTAGAAGCAGGGCGAGTGCCGCCTCCTCGTGTGAACATGGGGCAAGGCGGTCAAGTGGACCAGGCAGAGAGCACAGACCTCAGTTCCACATGTTGCACTACATTTCATTGCATCTGCTATGGAACGAATGGCCTCATCGTGACAGGAAACCAATAGAGCTAGATCTTGTTTTGATCACACAGAAGGAAGTCTTAGTCAGTGTAATTAGGATGAGGTGGAGGGGCACTTCCTCCTGACATGCCGACCTGTAAGCACTCGTGTCGTGGTCGTCGCTTGAGGCTGGTCAGGTAATTAGCATCCAGATAAGGTCGTTCTGTTGACCTTTATCGAGTTGAGTGGAGAAGTAAGGTGCACAGAGGTGGTTAACAACTGAAAGGCTTTGCGTTACAGGATGAGCATTTGACAATAGATGCTCCTTCAAAAATTATGGCGATAACCTCCAGGCGCTTGTGGTTTCGCTGGTCTCGATTTTCAGCATGATAGTACGATTTGCTATTGAATCAGGCGCAGTTCCTTCCTGTTGATAATCGCTGGTGGCTGCCTGGTTCTCGTGGCAGAAACTGGTCAGAATCCCCATCCCGTGATTGCAGGCATATACATACCTCGAGAGAAGAACTACAGGATCATTCACTGTGGCGAGTTGGAATCTGCTGCTTGACTGCGCTTGGTTGGCGTGGCGACTGAAGAGTGGCAACTTGGTTCTTGGCAGTGTTTTCTTAACTGCTTCGTGCATAATTTTAGTGTTTCTTCAACAAACTTTGTGTACCTGCTTCCTCACAAGGCTCAATCCCTCACAGTTTCCTGCCACGGGTGTCATGATTCCTTCTAGTTAAGGACGCAGTAGGTCAAACAGCTAGACATGATGTAATAACTACCAACACTTGGTAGTGATATGTAGATGTAGACACTTCTATTGGAACACAAATGCATGGTTTGTACATCATAAACATGTTTACCATTAACGAATGAGTCCAAACATCAACATTTTGATATTTTTAGGTCATTGACCTCTCACTGTCCTCAGAGGTCAAAGCTAGACACCTGTA
>CM068953.1:205479154-205491252 GCA_035128595.1 Eptatretus atami
TTAACGAGTATAGAAAAGACCATTATGTTGGATTGGGGATGATTTGAGCCAACATGTGGTACTCAACGAAATCCTTTCATCTCCTTTGCCTATCAAGCCCAGAGTGCCGCAAGGCAATGTTCTGAGCTGAGTCCGATTACTGGTCTTCATCAGTGATCTTTTTGACTCTCTGTAAAAATCCTCCTTATCTATTTGCTGATGACTCCACCCTTTGCAATGAAAAAATCTCGTCCTTCAGACAGGCAGGCTGCAGCCTCTTCCCTGTCTTCAGACCTTGGAAAAAAAAAATCACAAGCTGGTCATACACTTGGAATATGTCTTTCAATCCTGAGAGATCACACACTTTCATTATCTCTCTCTGAAATGACCGTCTGGCAAACCCTCCTATCTACTTTTTTAACAATCCTCTTGAAGAAGTTCAGTCATTCAAATTCCTGGGTCTATCAGACATGATCTTTCTTGGGAAAAACATTTCAAAGTTGGTCTCCAAAGTCAGCCACCAACTAGGCATCCTCTGTCATACAAAGTCCTTCCTTGGCACACCTGAACTCATATCCACCTACAAGGCATTCATCCACAGCTTGATGGAGTATTGCTGTTCTCCCCTTTGAGATGGCTCCCCTGCCTCATGTCTTTCTCCGCTTGACACTATGGAAACCAAGGCCTTTAATATTATTGGAATCTTCCACACTGAAGCTGAGTCAATCATCAGTCCCCTCCTACCTCATCAGTCCTCCACCCTCCTCTACAGACCACATGCCTTCCACCAGTAACCCTCTTCTAGTGAAACTCCTGACATCCAGAATCAACTCATGGTCATCTCCACTCATTTGTTCCTCTTTTTATCCCATCCATAGAACCAACTTACACATTCTCTTGAATTTCATCCTTCTCTTCAGGTCTTCAAGACAGCTGTTCACCACCATCTGAAATCATCCATAATCCAAAACCACGATCTTTTCTACTCCTATTAAACCACCACCATCCCCACCCAAGCCCAACACCTTCCAAATTTCCAATCTTTTTTTCCTTTCTGAGAGTTTGCTTGGTTGCATCCATTTTGTCCACTCTGTGCATTGTCACATAAACCACAATCCTCCCCACCTCACTCATTTGTCCAAGTCTCCCTCTAGTTTTTCTTCAACCCTGCTGTTGGTGTTTTCCCCATCTTTCTGCTGTTCCTTTTGTTCTGCTGCGTCCTGGTCCGTTCTGTGTCCGAGCTCATCCATGAGCCTCGACTTTGTAGATTTAAAAAACAGGATGCACAAAGGAAACAATTCAATCGAAGAGGACATATTATGAAAGCTGCAACAGTGGAAGTTCAAACGCCACAAGCATAGGATCTCAATAATAACCAGAATCAGAGTGAGAGCTGTATTTGCCTACCAGTCTGGCCACTGAGCGGAGTATACGTTCCGGCATTGTGTAGAGGAGTGAAGGGTGCAGATGAAGGCTGCCCTGGTGCTTGGACTTGACCTGGAATGGTTTGAGATATCCCTGGTGGAGTTTTAGACATTTCGGTGTAGATACCTTTCCTGGACTCTGCATTCGGTATCATCTGCAGACAAGAATGTTGTATTCAAATTTGCACGAGTCGACTTCGATTTTTGCTGTTAATGCAGGGCAGTCTCATTGTAGTCAATTTGCACTTGATTTCAGTGCAAAGATTGTATTTTCTCATAATATCCGGGAAAAACAACTTTCACAAAGGATCCGCAATCGTGTCATCAACTTTCCTCAAACAAAAAGCTTCACTATGTTGCGTTTCAGTTTAATGAACTTTCAAATTAAAAAGCAATATACTGCTCAATGTTGAGCCAAAGACACAATAACAATTTATTTGATTTCATTTAAAACACGACTTTGTAAATGGTCAAAAGGCCTCACCTGAGGGCCCCCACCCTGCTTGCGCAGATCCTGCATTTTCTCAGCTGCACCCTTCTTCGCCTCACTTTTACGCTTCCCTCGGGATTCTGCCTTGGGACTCACCACGCCACTTCTTCCCAAGTCCCCCCAGCTGTGCACACCAACGCTCTCCATCCAAGGTCTTGTGGGTTCCTGCTGAGTAATCGATAATGCAAATAAAAGGAATGCAATTCAAGAAAGTGCAAATGGATTTTTGTTTTACAATGGCAAAACAACTGCCCATGAAAGGGGAGACTGGATTTTTGTTTTTCAATGGCAAAACAAACTGCCCATGAGTGGGGAGACTGGACAGAGGCTTGGAATGAAGGGTGACAATTTTCAAGAATCCATGTTGTATTGTAGCAAATAAAAAAAACAAAATGAAGCTTTAATTGCAAGAACATAACGAGCTTTATCTCTAATAATAAGTGTGTGTGTGTGTGTGTGTGTGTGTGTGTGTGTGTGTGTGTGTGTGTGTGTGTGTGTGTGTGTGTGTGTGTGTGTGTGTAAGTTGTTGCCTGCTATCTTTACCTACAAGGGCAGTTCATTCTTTCGAAAGGCAGCACCAATCCTGTGCGAGTCTTTGACCACGAGGAATCTGATTCAAGAGCATGTCTAAATGTCCAGGATGCTGTGCAAAAAGGTGCAACTGCTATAATGGTCAGTACAGTGGATACACGTGTTATGATTTTGGTGGGCATCTTTTTTGACTGGACATCACACCATCTGGATACCATTATGAGTGGCGTTCTGCGAAAGGAAACATTTCAGATATCAACACATTACCTCTATCTGTCAGTCGATTGGTGAAGCCAAGTGCTGAGCAATGCCCTTTTCAAACACCTTCATGGGATCTGACATCACAGTTTGGTGGAAGAAGCAAGAAATCAACATGGAAGACATGGAAAGCATACCCTTTGGGAACAGATGGTTTCTTCTTCTCTACCCAGGATACCTTCAAGCCAAAATAACCCAAATAATGAGCTTTCACCGTCAAAGAGCGGTTCACAAGCATCCTCTATGACAAAACCTCCTCACTTGACTGTGTAAATGACCTGAGACGTGAGCTCTTTTCCCAAGGTAAAAGGGTTAGGATGATGGAAACCTTCCCCGAGCATAAGATACCCTTGTCCAGCACATCCAACGATGCAATCAACAGGCCAGTATCTGGTTAATGAGCCTGCGCACCCAACAGAATGCACCAAGTCCAGCAACATTGGATGGAAAAAGAAAAAAGGCAAGGATGCCTGGCAACCACTTTGGATGACACTCCCCAAAGCAACAAAGAACTGCAGGGAACTAAGTAAATGCAGATGCAAGACTGAGCCCCTGTGCTCCAGGAAGTGTATTTACAAGAACAATTAATTGGAGTGCACAGCAATTTGTAAGTACAGTGGAAATTGCGAACGCTGAACGTGTTGGTCGTGTGACATTGCAAACAAATTCCATGAGCAGATATCAATGTTTTGGAGATCAAAACACCCAATGTGTGATCCGTGTGATCAATTGATGTTGTCCTTTCAATGTGAAGTACATAATCACATCCTTGACCTAATTCACCAATTTACACCTAGTTTGTGAGTACCACAGATGGCCGAGTTAGATGTTGCACAATGTTGACATTATTCGTCATGTTATCATTGCCAAAAACACCAGTGGAGCTGGACAGCAGCTGAATGAGACAGCAATAAACAAGGCCACAATAATTTGGGGGATAGGATTAGAAAGTTACAAGGTGTATCGGTGTGATAGGAAGGATAGAATAGGAGGAGTAGCAATCTAAGTAAAGGACAGCATTGCATCAAGAGAAAGGGGTGACATTAAGGAGGGAATTAATGTTGAGGATTCTGTGTGGGTAGAGATTAGAGTTTGTAAAAACAGTAAGATACTGGTGGGATGCTTTATAGTTTATAGGGTTCCAGGTGTGAAGGAAGAGGAGGAAGGAGGAGTACATGAAGAATTCAAAATGGCATGTGATAAGGGAAGAGTATTGATTATGGAGGATTTTAACTTGCCAGGGATAGATTGGGTCCAGGAACAGGGAAAGGGAAGAGCAGATGAGGATTTTGTAGTTTTAGTCCAGGATTGCTTTTTAACCAAGTTTGTAGATAAGCTCACTAAGGAATGCAGTGTTAGACCTCCTTTTAAGTAATGATCCCATTAAGGTAGAGGAGGTGGAGGTAGGGAAACATTTCAGATCAAGTGACCAGAACATTGTGTGTGCAAAGATTCTGTTAAAGGTTAGAGTTCAGGATAGTAGAGTAAGACGATTAGATTTCAGGAAGGCAAACCTTCAGGGTATGAGGAGAGAGCTGGGTGATGTAGATTTGGAGAAGCTAACAATAGTCCTGCAGCGTAGTCTGATATTTCAGATCAATTGTTCAAATTTGCATAAAAGCACCAAAATTGGGTACACATGTAGAATAATGTATTCCGAACAATTCTAGATATGGAGCCACCCGAGATTGTGCCTTGGTCAGCTTCGGTGACCATTTTCCAAAATGGCCGCCATTCTACTTTAGCAAATTGGCTATATGCTCTTATTTTCTTATTGTATTGGTGGTAGATATAAGGAAAGTGTAAAGTTCAGTAAATTGACCATGAAAAGGTGTATTCAAATCTTATGAGCCAGTATTTTCGGTAAAAAAAGCCATTATTTGATTTGTAAATTGCTGCTCTCCTAAAACTTTTCGCTGAAAAGTACCCATTATTGCCTGGAGAACAAGAGTCAAATGATATTCATCACATTCAATGGGTTTGGAATCAACAAAAATTGCATTATAGATTACATACTTTACTCATTTTGAAAAGAACTGATAATCGTGATAATGACAAACTCAGAAAATGTAGTCAAATTATTGCACACTTCACTTTGAAGCGGCTACGGTTTACTGTCTACTACCATTCTACCAGGACACATGGTACACGCATACATCAGTCTAGTAACATATGAGTTTCTGAGCTCAAGTGTACTGGCTCTGGATCAAGAAGTCAACACTTTTACAAGCAATGCGACTTTGCATTTGCACATTCTAAGCTAGGCGATATCTCAGTCTGTGTCTACTGCATCTGTCTACTGGCATTCTCCTTCACAAGCACACAGTCCAGTGCATTGCAGATTAGCCTTCTTGCATTTGCAGCGGTTTCTACAGCCTTTTTTGCAGTCGCACGACACCAGCTCGAAGCAGCTTTTTGAAGCCTCAGGGAGTGTGGTCCAGAGCAGTCGTAGGACCCATCCTCTGTTTGCCGCCAGCCCCAGCTTGTTGGTGATGGAAGCACGGGTTGAGGGACCAAGACCTGCCCCCAGACATAGCCACCCTGGAAGACATCTCTTCACATGCTGTTCCAAAGCATCGTAGGTAGGTGGGATGCGCTGGACGGAGTTCCTCTTGGCGAAGTTTCTTTCTGGCCTCGTTGACGTCCGTATATGGACTGGTTCGGTCATAGAGGAGCACCACAAATCTTTCAATGCAGTGTATTGTGTCATCCTGGATGTTGACTGGCGTGGTGGTCAGGGTCACAAGAGAATCTGTCAGTGCTGAAGAAGTTCCATGTGGCCCAGGCAGATTTCTTCCCATGCCCCACGAATGTGATACCGTGTCACATCCGGTCATGGCGTGGAAGACAGGGAGGGCACGTGCCTTCTGGGACCGAGGGAGGCAGCCATTTCATGGGCAGGGATGTAGCGGTAGTTCTTGCCCGTCCCAAAGGCAATCCAGAGTTCATCCACGCATGGTAGTGCCTGGGCTACCATCACCGCCAAGACGACGACGTCGGTGTCTACGGTTCGAACTTGAATCCGACGGTGGTCATGTTCTGCAGCATGGGCCACATGTAGCATGATGCGAGTGTCCGCCTCTTCTTGACCGCATGGAGCCAGAGAGCTTTCATCTTCCTGCCTTGGAAGGCAGATGACTGCTTCACCATCAGTGACTACCAGCTCCTTTGCCTCGTCATGGAAGGACTGCACCAGCAAATCGGACAGGAAGGTGAAGAGCTCCACCTTGTTTGCGTCGACACGTAGGAAACTCTGCCAGTTTCCTGGTATGGCTGCGGTGCTCACCACATGCCGTCGCACCCTTTTTCCCTTCGTTTCTCCCTTGTCGCTGTCTTCAAGGAGCCATCTTTGTAGCTATCCCAAACGAGGTCGAGACGTGAAGCACCACGCAGCTACCCCTCAACGTATGGGATGAAGACTTGGTGGGCATATTCTTCAAATGTCTTGGCAGTGCCAGGCTTCAACATCTGCACGATGACGGTGCCATCAAGGACAACAGAAGGACAACAAGGACAACTACACCAATATTACCAATTACAACGCCACTTCCACCACTACCACCACCACAACAAAATACTTCTGAACCTGTCACTGAGGCTGTGTGCGAAAATGGATTTTCCCATAAAAATGACCATTTTTCCCCAATACAATGGTTGGAAATATAATAAATCAACACAAATGACATTTGTATTGTTTTCCTTTGTAAATGCACATCACATGGAGTATTTATCACCTCTGAGAAACCTACAAAGAGAATAACAATGACAGATATCCCATGTTGTTAAAGTAGAATGGCGGCCATTTTGGAAAATGGCCGCCAAAGCTGACCAAGGCAAAATCTCGAGTGGCTCCATATCCACAATTGTTCAGAATACATTAGTCAACATTTGTACCAATTTTGGTGCTTTTATGAAAAGTCGAACAATTGGTTTGCTATGCTGCAGTACTACAATAGAACAATCAGCATCAGAGAAATGGGAAACTTTCAAGGAGCAAATGTGTAGCATGCAGAGCAAGTACAAGTAGTGGACAAAAAAATATGGAAAGACCTGGATAAATGAGGGACACCAAGTATATTGAAAGCAACGGTTTCCACACAGGACTGGCCCATGTGTTAATTAAGCAATTAACATCCCAGCATGCTCAGGTCATGCATGAAGATGCTGCACAGGCCTGGTTGATTGCAATTATGGCTAGCATGGCTGCAAGAGGAGACCTCAGTGACTTTGCCACTGAAGCTCCTGCCAAATGCGCCGCAACAATCACCCCTCTTTCAAAGACAGCTCAACTTGCTGATGTTTCATGAGCAACGGTGTCATCAAATGCGATGTCAGCATGGAACTCAGAGGGAAAGACATCATCAGCAAAGGGAAACAGAGGGCAGAAACGCATAGTCCAGGATCGTGATATCCGTGCATAAATTTGACGTGCAAGGCAAAGCAGGTGAGCAACTGCAGATTGATCGATTGTAAATTTCAACTTGGGGCACGAGCAGCCAGTTTCATTAAAAACGGTCCGCCGATAATTCTACAGAGCAGGATACCAGAGTCGGGTGGAAGTACCGAGTACAAAAACCACTCATTACACCTGGAAATGCACGTTTCCGAGTCCAGTGGTGCAAAGAGCACAGGAAATCGACTTCCGAGCAGTTGAGAAATGTGATATGGTGAGATGAATCATCCTGAACCATGTTCTCGACAAACGGAGTGGATGTGTGGCACCAACCTAAAGAACTCTACAACCCTGAGTGCTTGGTTCCAACAGTGAAGGGTTCTGGTGGTTCTGTAATATTGTGGGCATATTTTCATGGCATATTTTGGATGCAGTCATTCCCTTAGAAGGCAAGATCAATGCTAATCGCTACTTAATGGTACTGAGTGATCATCTTCACCCCATGTTGCAGCATTTCTTCCAGGATGACAATGCCCCCATCCACAGAGCACGTGTGGTCACCCAATGGTTTGATGAGCATGACAATGATGTTATCCATATGTCATAGCCTTCTCAATCATCAGATCTGAACACAATTGAGCATTTATGGGATATTCTGAAATGACACCTGAGATGGCATTTTCTACCTCCATCAAACAGGTGTGAGTTAATCGACTCTCGTAGAAGAACGGTACCATATCCCTCTTACAGAATTACAGATGCTGGTGGAGTCTATGCCATGGTGGACAGAGGACGTACTGGCTGCACGTGGCGGTCCACCGCCCAATTAAGTGACTTTACATTGGTGTTTCCATTTTTGTCCACTCCCTGTACATTCCAATGGTGTGTAAAACCAGAGGCATAAAGAGGCCAGGGTGGTCAAGATGTGAGATAAGGAATGCCATGAAGGAGAGTATTCTTGTATATGTCTATCAACTTTGCACATCTGGATTTGGGGATTTTCTCCCATTCTTCCTTGCAGATTTGCTCAAGCTCTGTCAAGTTGGATGGGGAGCATCAGTGAACAGCAATCTTCCAGTCTTTCCACAGAATCTCAATGGGATTCAAGTCTGGGCTTTGGCTGGGCCACTCAAGGACTATCACATTCTTGGTCTGAAGCCATTCCAGTGTTGCTTTGGTTGTATGCTTGGGGTCATTGTCCTTTGGAAACATAAATCTTTACCACAGTACAAGGTATTTTGCACTCTGAAGCATGTTCTCCTCGAGGATTTGCCTGTATTTGGCTCCATTCATTGTTCCCTCTATCCTTCCAAGTCCCCCAGTCCCAGCCACTGAAAAGTATCCCCATAGCATGATGCTGCCACCACCATGCTTCACAGTAGGGATGGTGTTGGATGGGTTGATGAGCTGTGTTCGGTTTCTGCCAGAAGTAATGCTTTGGAGTTCAATTTTGAATTGAATTGAAAGGCCAAAGAGTTCAATTTTCATCTCATCAGATCACAGAAGTCATTCAGGTGCCTTTTTGCAAACCATAGGCATGCTGTCATGTACCTTTTTCTCAGGAGTGGCTTCCGTCTGGTCACTCTCCCATAAATCCTATATTTGTGAAGTGCTGCAGAGACTGTTGTCCTTCCAGCAGGTTCTCCCAAAGTGGTCCTTGGGTTCTTGGTCACCTACCTGTCCAAGGTCCTTCTTGCCCAGTTGCTCAGTTTCGTCGGACGGCCAGCTCTAGGAAGAGTCTGGGTAGTTCAATATTATTTCCATTTCCTAATGATGGAGCTCCCTGTGCTCTTGGGAACTTTCAACACTCCAGGAATTGTTTTATATGCTTCCCCTGATCTATGCCTCTTCACAATTATATCTGAGAGTTCTATGGACAGTTCCTTGGACTTCACGGTAGAGCTTCTGCTCTGCCATGCACTCGCAACTGTGGGACCTTATATAGAAAGGTGTGTTTCTAAATCATGTCCAATCAAGTGGTAGAGACATCTCAAGGATAATAAAAGGAAATTGGATGCACCTGAGCTCAATTTGGAGTGTCGTCGCAAAAGGGGTTGAACACTTATTAACGCAAGACATTTTAGCTTTTCATTTTTAATCAATTTGTAAAAATTTCTAAAAACATGTTTTCACTTTGTCATTATGGGGTATTTTGTGTAGATCAATGACAATTTATTAAAATTTAATCAATTTTGAATTCAGGCTGTAACATAACAAAATATGACAAAAGTTGAGGGGTATGAATACTTTCTTAAGGTACTGTATATCAGTCTCGGAGTAAGCAGATGCAAATCAAAACAATACACCTGAACGGGTTTGACGGTCAGCTCAGATACAAAACTTGATCTAACCGAGTGTTAATCAACCTTAAGGCGCTGTCACACCTTGACGTTTTAGCCAGCAATGGCAACGTATAAAAATGTATGTCAAACGTTGGCGTACGCTGAAGTTTTGAGGTTTTTTAAAAGTTTTGGTCGTTATTTCATAACGTGTTGGTCGTATGCATAACATATTAGTAACGGGCACAGAACGTTTCGTTGTGTTATAGATAACTTATACCAACGAATGCTTAGCCTGCTGTCGGCGTTCACAACCTATGCCCAACGATAGTTTAACTTAGGCATAGCGCGCTGCACGTATCGCCGACGAACTCGTGGCGTAGCCTGTTAAAAGGCTGCCGCACGCCAATTTAAATCATACCGCCTGAAAATTGGAAGTGTCAACATCGCAGTCACACCTTGACGATTTAGCCAGCGTATGCCGACCTATGAAAAATGTGTTGTAAAATGCTGGCACACGTCGAATAGGTATGGGTAAGTTGTGTATACGTTAGGAGCACGCTGAAAAACGAGGAAGTACGCTGTCATATTCCGTGGTACGTCTAGTACGTCGTGAAATTTCAAGCATGCTGAAAATTTTACGACGTACTCGACGTATGGGTCACAAGTTTCGCATACGCTGGCATAAGTTCTCTGCACGCTCCGCGATCGTTGACACACGTCGGACACACGTTACTTGTAAGTTACTTATAAGTCGAAACACGTCGAGGTAATGTTTAGCATACCCGAAACTTAATTTTTAACCTATGAGTAACGTGCTTTGAACCTATGAGTAGCGTGCTTTGAACCTATGAGTAGCATGCTTTGAACCTATGTGTAACGTATCTCAAACGCACATTGTCGTATGTAGACAAATTTGATTGACGTCTTCCGGACGACCACAGAACTTACAGAACGTGTTTCTAACTTACATCTACCGTATAATGGCGTATTGGCACGTTTAGGGAATTGGTATATACAAATGGACTTCACAAGAGGAACCCGTCAGTGTTCCAGACTCCATGTTGAGTAGATGTCAATGCCAGTAGTATCAGTAGTAGTAGTAGTAGTAGTAGTAGTAGTAGTAGGGTGAGCGTGTCAGTAGTAGTAGTAGTAGTAGTAGTAGTAGTAGGTGAGCGTGTCAGTAGTAGTAGTAGTTAGTATTGGTAGTAGTAGTATGTCCATGTCAGTAGTAGTAGGTGAGCGTGATGGGGAGGGTGTGGGTGATGATGGATCCTCGTTGCGTCCACGAATAGGAGACTACTTTGCACCATTGTTCGATGTTTTTTTCGGCTAATTTTTTTTTCTCATTCCCACGATGAACTATTTCTTTGTTTCAGTTTTAAAAGTATTCAAAACGACTTGGACAAATGCATAATGTACTAGTAATGAACACAGAACGCTTCGATAACTTATGCATAAGTTATACCAACGATTGATTAGCGTGTTTTAGGCATCCACAACGTATGCCCAATGATAGTCTAACGTATGCATAGCGTGCAGTGTATCGTCGACGATTACGTGAGGTTTCTATTCATAGGCTGCAACTTCACTTTTAATAAATGGCTGTCACTCGCTATTGTTTTTTGACGCTGCTGCTCGGCAATTGAAATCGTTTCCATTGAACGAGTTAAATCGCTTCCACTGGACTATTGAAATGATTTAATAATAATGCTTGGTTATCCTTGGACCCACTCTGGCTAGCAGCTCGTCGAACATCGCTGGGGGCATTCGCAGGAAGTTGATGAAGGATGCATGGTCCTCGTTCCCGAGTTCCACCATGAGCTGGTCATATATGCCGTAATGGCGTCGCCTCCCGATCCATGGTCTGACCCAGTTCCTTCTCCTCCGTTCACATCTTCTTCTCCCGGCTCTATTGGCACGCAACTGGTGCAGTGTCAACTCGATGAGGTCATGTTGATGTTCGAGGACAGTAGGTATTGTCGTCTCAGCGTTGCCGTATCCTCCATCTCTCGGAATGACATGGACATGTACTCACCACGAAGTCTAAAAAAAAGACGGGTTCCTCCTGCGAAGCCCCTTTTTATATACCAATTCCCCTAATCGCTGCCAATACGCCATTATATGGTATCTGTAAGTTAGAAACGCCTTCATAAGTTCTGTTGTCGTCCTGAAGACGTCAAATACGTCTACGTCTTTTTCAAGTAACGTGTTGCGATGTGAACAACGTTCGTGTAGCGTGCTTACAAAACATTACTCATAGGTTAGAAATAAGTTTCGGGTACGCTAAACATTACCTCGACGTGTTTTCGACTTATGAGTAACTTACAAGTAACGTGTGTCGACGTGTGTCAATGATCGCATAACGTGCCTACAACTTATGGCCAGCGTAGCGGAACTGTGGAGTCATACGCCGGCATACGTCGTAAAATTTCAAGCATGCAAAAATTTGAGGACAACCCAAAAGTACAATGTTTAAAGCCAGCGTACTACGACTTATGGCAGTGTTTTTCAGCGGGTCTTAACGTATACAAAACGTACCCATAACGTATTCGACGTGTGCCAGCGATTTTCTAAGACCAAATTTTTCATAAATCGGCATACGCTGGCTAAATCGTCAAGGTGTGACAGCGGCTTTAGCGACAACGGAAAGTGAAAACAGAATTTAAATTGAACTTAAAATAACCACGCAAAGCCGTGTTGAAGTCAGCGGACCTCGTGTTGCCCAATAAACAGGGCCAGAC
>CM068953.1:205542371-205553747 GCA_035128595.1 Eptatretus atami
ACGCTCATCAAAATATTAACAAACACCGAATCTTAAATTCACATTTCTCAAATCAAGAAGAGATTGATCTCTTATCACAAAGGGAATATATCCATCATGGACTACATGGATTAATTTGAGAAGTTTAAAGAAACACAACTTCCTCAAGGGAAAGATTTCTATTGCAAGTTGAATAAAACTCATTATTTCTGATTGGAGATTATTACACAAGCCTAAAAAGTTTTGGTAAGAAGTTTAATACAAAAATCTTGGAGGAATTATCATTGATTTGTAAAATCTTAAAAAACTGTGTATGTTATTGCTTTGATGTGTTTGAAAACGTTTTAGAACAGCTCTGTGCTAATAAAAATTCTTATGGATTAGACCCCGCTCACTATTACACGGCCCGGGGTTTTGGGCTTGGAGTGCTATGTCAAAAATGACAAAACAGAATTTGAAATTAATCGTGATATAGATATACGTTTTAATAATAGAGAATGCTAAAAGAGGAGGAATATCTCAAGTATGATTCCAAGAGATATTGCATAAAGGCAAATAACAAATATCTTCCTGATTTCTTTTCTATAATTCCACCAATCCTGGGTGTGTGTGTCTGTCTGTCTGTCTGTGTGTGTGGTGGTCTGCCCGACCACTGTTTCCGACAACCAGCTGGTCCGATCTAATTGCAAATTTGCCAGAATAGTTGCTGGGGACCTGTGGATGTGCCTTCTAGCGTTTATGATTAATCGGACAAGTGAGTTCCCAAGTTACGGCCATTTATTTGCCCAACCAATGACAGGACACATTGCTATGACAGGTTCACGATTAGGTCACAATTCTTTTTTTCTTTTTTTTTCTTTTTTTTGCCACGTACGGCCAACGCACGTAGGGCCATGCACGTACGGCCACACCTACGAGCACGCACGTTATGCAGCACCTACAGGCACGCACTACGGGCATGCACCTACGGGCACGGCAACTACGGCACGAAACTGGAGAGTGAAGGAACGGCCCTGTGTGGTTGTTAGTTTCTGGCACGCGGGTTGCGTTTTATTTTTTTTTTTTGCACGTACGGGCACGCACTAGTTAATCGAGAATTGAGGACAACTCTACCTATGCTATTATGATGCTAACAATTTGTATGGGTAGGGCTATGTCTCAATCTTTTACCTTATTGAAAACTTAAAATGGAGTTAAAGAAAAACATTAGTGAAATTTTTTTACAACACACTCTGTTTCCTCGTCAAAAGAATTGTGATGAGCTGAAGTTTGACTATAGTTATTGAGCGTTGATTTAAAATATCCAGAAGAATTCATCCACAGAAACAAAAGATTACCTATGCCCCTGATAAAGAAAGTCCAAGAAAAGAATGCGTTAAGTGATTACAACAGCATTTAACTATAAAATGGTAAATCTCCAGAAAAAAACTACTTACTAATTAAAATGATAAAGAAAAGTTGTTTTGCATCAAAGGAACTTGAGACATATTTATCGCTGGCTTATGAGAGTGAGGAAATTTCATCGGATTTTGAAATTTAAACAAAGTCATTGGTTAAAGAAGAATAATGATTTTAATACAAAAAAGGAGAACAGAAGCAAACAACAGATTTGAGAAGGACTTTTTATAAATAATGAATAATCTGTATTGGAAAGGGACTATGGAAAATGTTAGAATCGAACAAAACATAAGACTTCTACATCTTGGAAACAGGGTTACAAAGTTAATTAATAGACCAAAGTTTGGAAAGAGCGGAGGTGTCTTCAGAGACTTCTGTATTCATTTGAAAAAGGAGAAGTATTGAAATGATATTTACCTATTTTATATGGAACATCAATTCTGACTTGTCAAAGTCGTTAATGAGAATATTACTAAATAATTAAAATCCAAAGTAATTAAGGATAATGTGTCATTGTTATATATGGATTACAGATAGGTATTTATATTAGAAATTAAGCACAATGATGTATATGAGATATTGATTATAATATTGATATATATGCTAACAAGTAGATTATAAGTCAGGTGTTGTGTTGTTTTATTCAAAAAATAAAAAGGTTATTGGAAGTTTAAAGATGAATGGGTGGGAACGTCATGAGGGAATTTATAGGATGAGATTCAAAGTCTTATGCTTTTACTATATTTAGATAATAATAACATTAAAAGGTTTGATAAGAGCTTAAATTTGGAATAAAGAAAAAAATATAATCAAAGGAAACAATAAACTTTGAAACACCTATTACAACTGTTTAACCTTAAAGAGGAAGAGTTACAGAAAAATGAATACAAATAAGAAGTTATAAACATCAATTACCACAATGCTAAACAAAGATTTTGATTGAGTGAATTTTTGTTGTTTGTCTTTTATTAGGTCTAAGAATGAAAGGAAAAATTGCATATCTTTCATGTGCTAATCGTTATTAGAATTACATATATTTTTGAAAAATAACAAAAAATTGTATATTTACATAAGAAAAAGCAGAAAAATAGTCTTTGACGTAAAATTGAAACTATACAACAGCGTTGAAACATACAGGATATGCTAATAGAAGTAAAATATAGCATACTACATATTCAATAGACTGTTTATTGAAAACACAAAACCCCAGGGGGGATTTTTTTTTTCTGGCGCTTTTTCGTTTTTCTTCGCGTGAGAGGGTGGTGGTTTCTCGGACCAAACCCCAGACGGTAGATCCGCCCATCATCGCTCATTATACTGCCCTGGTAGCCGCCTTTCAAATTCCATCACATCGTGGTGGAAGTCGCTCACCATAGCTCTTCGGAATAGTTCTCCCATATGGATTTTAAAAAAGATCCAAATGGGAATGCATCGTGTGCAATTTCAGGGACATTCTGCAACCCAGTTCTCCCTGTTTAGGGACTGAGAAAGAGTTGCGACCAGTTCGCGGCGTAGTTTTCTCCTTTTGTTACCCAAGAAGCCATGAACAACCACAATGGAAGCGTGCCAGGCACGTTTCTGCCGGTGCCAACAACGTTTCCGGAGAACTCCGGGTCCTTCATACTTTTAATTTGCCGGCCCAACCAAACAGCCCCTTGCCTTTATTTTTTCCTCCGACAACTTCGGAATACCGCCTTCCCCAAAAATGCTTGAAGCAGCGGACTCATGATCTAGTGCCTTCACAAATTGCTTTATGACCCCAGCTTGATGTGGAGGGTTGGCATCAAGATCTCTCCTGCTCAAACCAGCGGTGCCCACTTCACCTTCTTCTCGCCAATGACAAAAGCCCGCTTCTTGATGGCCATGTCCTTCGTTTCATAAATGTCTCGCTTAGCTCGGCTATCCATAGCCAGAGGAAACAGGGATGTTTTGTGAAGAACCGCCTTGCAAAACCTGTCAAAAAGGCCAATCATCTTAAAGTCTCCAATCACTTCCCAATGCATGCTCTTCGCTACTTTACCAGGCGCAGCAGGTGCTTCACATCTCATTAGCCTTCCTTTAGCTAACAGAGTGGCGATAGGGGATGCTTGTGTACTTGTATACCATTGTGCAACAGCACCGCCTTCAAGCTTCTAGTTGAGCTGCCACGAACAGGTCGCCAGTTGGCTGGATTCAGTACGGAATTCCAATTTACTGTCAAACAAGCCCGTTGATGTCGTGACAATAACACACTTTCTCACCAGTGCTGAAAATACTGAGAAGAATGTCATGACGTTGTCTCTGCTTTTGTTACCCGACAGTCTCGCTCCAACAACTTCACTGTTTCAACCTGGATGTCAGTATATTCTGCTTTTGATTTGGTGAGTCCTAGTCCGATAAGATCATTGAGCTCCGCTTGGTTAGGGAAAAATGCGAATAGCCTGTGGTATTCATCTGCAACAAAGACATCTCGTGGGCATCTTCTGATATCCCTGCTGGAACTTGTGCAAGACATCCTTTCGTGATCACCGGACGAGGGTGGGAAACTTGAATTCTCCTCACAATGCATCACCGGACGAAAGAGATGATGCAGATCGGGCGTAGTCGGAACACATCCGTCTTCTTTCCCCTGCGGTGACACGTCACTACCACCATACAAAGTAGCATTGTTTGAGTATCTTTGGTTCCCGCCAGATTCTTGGCACGCAAACTTCAGTTTTCGTTTCTCCCCTCTGTACCACGACTTCCAGAGTGAACGACAGCTTCCCAAACCACCAGTTTTGGCGCCAACTCTTGTCCCTGGCTCCCCTAAATTGGAAACTCCAAAGTCACGCCTTGTAAGCCGACAAGAGGTTCCCTCAACGATGCGTATACTTGACTACTGACATTCAGAAAGGACCTCCGCAACATAGCAGAGTTATCAAGGATTATGCTCTGCAGAACCTCGCAGCAGAAGCCATTCATGAGACAATAGGTAAATAAAAGAACAAAAATTAATAAGACGAGTGAAGGAAAGAACGGAAAACAAATTAACATATATCAAATGATACCTGAAATGAATCATAAAAATCATACTTGAATAACCTACTTAAAAAAATCATATTTTTTTCAAAATAATTTCCTAAATATTTTCTAAATCACAAACGACAACAGATTGCTATGTTTTACTATCTGATTAGCATATCCCTGTATGATTTTCAATGGCTGTTGTAGTAGTTCATTAATGTTCAATACAGTTTATCTGCAATTTTCTAATGTAAAATATACAATTTTTGTTATTTTTCAAAAAAATCGGGTGTCATTTCCTTAAATAACGATTAGCGACATTAAAAATTAGCTTTTTCTTCATTCTTTCACCTAATAAAAAAAGATAAACAACCAAAAAATGCACTCAAAACAAAGCGTCTTTTTTTTGTTACATTGTGTTATATACAGAAAGATAATAAGAAAGCATTAGGAGCTTTGATGATAAAATATATTTTAGAGAATTTGGAATCAAAGTATCCCTTATGGTTATAAGTATAAGGTTAATATATTGCGGTTGGAATTTTAACAGGCTTCCCGCCATCTTTTCTTCCTGCATTTTTTTTTTTTGCTATACCTTGTCGAGGCTCGTGTGAGAGGCTAACACACAACGCACATCAAGGGGCATGAGACAAAGGCGGCGGAGTGGAAGGAACAAAACAGTGGGGAACAGACACATTAGGAGATTCTGTGGAAGGCAAGGGGATGGGAACGGGAACATGCGGCCTATAACAAGATGGACATTACGGACTTTCAGAAGGCAAAGCAGGGAATTTGAAGAAGTGGCTTGGTGGATTATCGGGGGTAGAAAAGATCGAAGGATTTGGATGGGGATTGATAAGAAGTGGCGGTGAACAGCTGTTTGAAAGCCTGGGAGAAGAATGGGAAGGAAATTAGAGTGAGGGAGTTTATTCAAAGCGGCGGGAAAAAAAGAGGAATGAAAGAGTAGCCTGGAGCCAGTGATTCGTATTTTGTAGTTTACCAGAAGGGGGTTGTTGAGCTGACCTTGCACGCCCTGAGGAAAATGTGGCTGGGGACAAAACGCAGAGAGAGCAGGGGGGGGGTCAAGGCTGGAGAGGAGACGGTAGAAGACAGAAAGACCACCGACCAAAACTGCGGTGATTGAGTTGAGAGCCCAAAGACTCAGCCTCATTGCGGGAGCATGCTTTTATAAATATAGAACCAAGCAATAACCAAACCAAAGAGTGCGAGATGTAATCAGCCTTGCGTATTTAAATGGGAAACTAAAGAATGTGAGAAATATCAAAAAGTCTATATGAAGAAATAAACCGGGGTAAAAGTAAGATAAAACAAACTAAGCGGTAAAATTTAATTACAAATAAGTTGGAGGATGTTAAAGAAAAAAAATATCCTTGTAATGGGACTGAAAACTTGATGGTTACTAATTGAACATTGGAAAACAATTTACTACAATCTCAAAATGCAATGTGGCTCAGGGAGGTGTCAAACAAGAGCATTAAGAAGAAGTTTATCATTTCATTTCTGCTCAACAAAGACACTAAACCAAGATCCAAGTTCCAAGTTATTATTTTGTGAATATACTCTATGGAAAATGAATGTTATAAGCAGAATTAAGTTATTCCCATGAAGTAGAACATGACAAATATTCGTTGAGTTCGCTCTTTAGTGGAATGAAAATATGAAAGGAAAGAAGTGCTTTTATCAGCTGAGTCTCAAATTTTTACATTTGCTTGTATGGAGGGAGGAAATGAGTCTCAATTTTACATTTTGTATGGGAGGAAGGGATAGGTAGGGCAGAAAATTCAGTCTCCTATTCGGCTTTTGAGCTTGAGTCAGAAAGTTTTTCCCTTCTTCCCCCATTCATTTGAAATGCATGTCCCAGAAGGCCCATTTATCCTCTACTGCTGTGTTAGCAGTGTAGCAGCCAAAAAACTAGTCATGCAGTGGCGTGTTTCTGTGCCTTTCACTGACGAACAGAGCCAGAATTTGTTTATATCTCTGTGGAGGGTGGCGGGGTATCGATCTTGCTCCAAGATTTCCTGCTATGACCTCTTACCCAACCTTACTTGTAGCGAGGGGGCGGGGGGGGGGGCGGGGGTTGCATGTCCCACATTGTTTTATAGCTGACTAGTATGTTTTGGTTTCACATGTTTACGATTTTGGATTTTAAGAGCATTATTATTATAAATCCAGACTTTATCTCTTGTGAATTCGTTTTCCACTCGGATTTTCACTTATTCATTGATGCTGCCATTTCTCCCTGATCACATGACCCGATTTTAGAAGCCCCTTTGATAAAATTGACAGCCAAAGCAATAAAGGGCATTAAACACTTCACCATCTTGTAACTGGGCCTCATTGAGCTCGTTCCTTTGACTATCTTGACAGCTATGCGCAAGATGAGCCTATGCGGCATATTACTCTTGAACAGGCCAAAATCAAAGTATTTGTTTTAATTTATCCAAACATTTTAATCAATACGATGTGGCTGTCCCACTGTTGTTCAAACTGCCGGGCTTGTACACTAAGCTGCCAGTCGTTGATAACACGGCTTTGCTTGTTATTCCTGCTGTTTGTCATACCAAAGAAGTGAGCAGATTGCTGCTTATTGAGTCAGGACCTGAAGAAGCTGAGAGAAATGGCTTCTGACTACAATGATGCAATGACTCGATTGCTCGAGAATGTTTCTTATCAGTCCCTCAGCCTACTGCCTCTGTTAGCAAGAGGCCAACTAACCCGCTGTTCGAGACAGGTTTTTATGCGGGGGAAGCAGTATGGGCTGCTAATCCAGAGTCTGTTGGAGTCTGGAGGGAACCAGCAAGAAAAAAATATAAAGAACTTCAACCCTATCTGCATCACTTCCTGCAGTAGTTGTTTAGGTGCGTTCAAAACCATCTTAATTCTCAACGAACCATCTCGTTGTTGTGTGTGATTCGGATGGGGTGGTGGGTGCAAGACGTTTGGTTTTCATAGTTTCAACTTGTCTGATTATGCTTAATCTCTGGGATAATGTTTTTGAGAGACGGCTTTGTACAGTCATGGGTGAATTTAATCAAGAGATGTTACTTACTATCCCGGCTTTATGAGCCCTCGTAATTGGACAGGTCTGTGGTGTCAAGATCGTGAAAGGAAAAAAGTTTATCACGGGAATTTCAAACACAGGTACGCCCTACAGGTCGAAGTGAGTTACGTCCCACCAGGGAATTTTGCATCGATCGATGGATAATTCAATTGATACATAATCATATTGCAGCTCAACATGTCTTGGGTGCATATACGAATGTGCATTCAAAGCCTCGCGTCATTTCATCAAGCCAAATCTCATCACATTAGTTCATATCTGCTGAAAACGCCAGCAACAATGGGTGTGTGTCGTGTGTGTGTGTGTGTGTGTGTGAGTGCCGCAGCTATTCGGGTTCCATAATGCAATAGTTTTATCTTCTACAGGGCGATTTCGGCACCAATAGGGCCTTTGGAAAAAGAAGGCTCATCAGGATTGAGGCGGCTTCAGGGTGAGCGTGGCTTACCCGTCCCATGTGAGTGTCCGAAACATTTCCAAGAATTCTGAGGTTTTAAAAATAAATACTTGCTCATTCTGTATGTTGAAAAATGCATTGTGATTTGCAATCCTCTTGTAAAATGCCTCAACAGCACAAAGCAGGAGCTCCCTGAAAATGTTTAAGAGCTCGGTTAACACGTTATACTGAGAACAAGCCTGTATTCTTATGTGGGAATCTTCAGATATTTCGACGTTTTAAATCAACTGTTGCCCGGGACTGCGGTCTTCACAAAGAAAAGATATAAAAAAGTCGAGCATTTATCAAACATTTAACAGTGAAATTGTTTGTGTCATTCAGGAATTCCGCGGATTTGAAAGGGACCAGCGTCCTCCAGGTCCCTCGGATCTCTAATAAGTTTCCATTCAATCTGCCTGCTAATGGACTAAAACCACCCACTACATTGGGAAGATGGCTCAATTGGCTCCCCACTTGGGTGATCCCAGCAATTCATGACGGCGAGCTTAGAATAGCTCAGTTAAATTGGGGGTGTTGAAGATGGAAATTCCATGATTAAATTCATTGTTTAGTATAGCAAGGTTCAATTCGATCAAGACTACCAGACAACCTTGACAAGGGTCGGTGCTGCCGAACACATCCTTGTTGCCCAGAAAAGATTTTTTGGTCGTTTTTCCCATGCCTTTCCATGGCCCTCAGAGCAGGGAATTTGTTCAGGCGTGTTGACGAGTAACTCACGCACAATTCCACGAAACACACCGCAGGATACTTCGATGTCCACCAACAACATTTCTGGCAGCGTGGATCACGAGCTTAATGTCCTTCTATGGACGTCACACACATTGCATGCTCACAACTGCCAGTTGAACCACCAGGAGTGACGGAGTCATCAGCTGGGGTCTGGTTTGTATCTCGCTGGACAGTCATGGTGGAGTGTGCAAATCAATGCTATCCTAGCCAGTCCCATTCTGGCAAACTGAGGAATTAATCCTTCTTGTCATCTTGCGTTTCTGACTTGAGAAGTCAAACATTTTTATGTATTTCCAATCTCAACTCATGGCCTTGAAGCAAAAATATTCTGCCACCCTTTCTGATTAGCTAGCTTTCTTAAAAGAAAAAAGAAAAGCCGGAAAATTTCTTTATCCCACAATTGTATAGTTTAGTTTGGATCAGCAACTAGAATTAATGCCTCATTCAAGTAGACTTGTGGAAAATGGTGTGTAGGCACGACTCTGTGAGAACCAGCATCAAACAGAGGGAATGTAAAGGAAAAGAAGGTGAGATACAGAGGAAGGAAGAAAGGAGCAGAAATACTTACAGTAAATTTACTCCACCACCTACAACAGGAAACAAGTTAAAATCAGCCTCACATTACGCAGCAGTGTTGAATGACTGTCTTTTTTCCTTACAAAGGACAACATGATCGAACATGAAAGTTAAACAATTTGTTTAAAGATCACATATAAAAAGCAAGAAGAACTTTTGGAATTTGGTGTTGGAGTTCAAATATATTCATTCAGCATAATTTAGAAAGACAATGAAGAGTTATATTTAGGCTCATCCTGCACGACAGTCTTGACATTGACACGCGCTGTTTCCGTTTTGAGGTTCGTCCTCCATGTACGAGGCCAGGTACCCATGATTTTCTGGACCCGACAAAACATGCATCGTTCATAATCGTTCACATCATCGATCACATCATCCTGTTTCAGGACTGCTGCAGCGGCAAAGGCTTTCTGCAATACACATTTGGTGTATTAGCATACTCACCATGCTTGCCAAGTGTTGTGTGACGAGAAAGTTTGCAGCAGGAATTTTGTAAATGTTCAGGATGCTGTCGATAAACTCTCCTCTCTTGTGAAAGATTCCGTTGTATCTTAGTGTCCACCAACGACCAGTTGTTGCAAACAGGTCCTCCGGCTTGACATGCTTCCGCAGTGCATGCGAACACATTGATGCCTTGCCTGCATGTGAAAACACCAGTGGGGCAGTTTATATCTCATCGGGATTCAAACCCAGCTATATACCTCAGAGTAGAGTGTGCATGCCTCCAGGCTTATTCATATCAGCTGTTTGTTTTCATTACACATCTTATTATCAGCTTTTTTGGGAACAACAGTGCAAGAGCCATACATTGTTATCAGTATCTCATTGTGCAGCGAAGCACTTAGAATTAGCACAAATAACTACTTTAAGATGGCCAGGAAAAAGCTGCTTAAATTTCTACCATGTCTTGCGCTCTTGGAGTTTAAGACTATGAAATCATTCCATGAACATCGTGGCCCAAGATGCCGGCGATGAGAGAACGAAAATCTGCCATTAATTAACGAAATTGGATAACCAAAATGATTAATATCAGCCTCAGGAGCAATTAAGCATCAGTGTCTGCTTTTGAGCTGGAGGTGGGCGTTCGAACCCCGACTGCCGTCATACCAGACTTTAAAAATCGTAACAGTGCTTCCTTACTCCTGATGCCTCAGCATTTGAAAAGGTGAGAGCACGCCAAAACAACCTTAAGTTGTTAATAATAGTGCAGCTTTGTGGCATAATGGCTCCTCTGATCTAATTCCCCTTTGAGGGAATTCATTATTATTAAAATACACTGAGTATTAGATCAGTTCATGCAAAAGATAAGCTCGATTGAATAATGAATCATTTCTAATTAGAGTCTTGAAAGGCAATGAGACTTTGACTAACACCCTGAAGGGCATGTGAGCTGCAAAAGATTTATCAACATCAATTAGGTTCGCTTTGGATAAACTTTCTGAAGTTTGTTCTGCAAACCTATGCGAGTATAACAGAGTTCGTTATTGAAAAGCCAATTCTCAGCAAGGCTTCATTTGATGACAGGAGTCATTTCACCCTGATTGCATGAGCGTTAAGTCAAACGTAGCCTTCCCGTAATAATTGGCACCTGCGCACAAACAATGGTATAAGCCTCGAATGCCGTATCCACATCAAAATATGGTAATGACGGCTTAAACTGGGACCGTAACCACGAGACCAATTAAGCAATGTCCATTAGGATGGTTGTGGGATGAAAATTCAAGTCACGACATGACCATTTAAATAACGGATTGTGAATAAGTAAATGAAAAAGAATAACCCATGATTAGAATGCAGAATAAAGGAAATGAAGAGAACTAGGATACTGCACAGTACATAATGCAACATAAAGGGCAGAAAATCTTCCAGTCAGCAGAAAAAAACTCTTGTTAATATTCAAAACAAAGATAATAAATGTTTTCTATGGTCTGTTCTTGCTCACTTACATCCTCCAGAATGGAATCCTGAAAGGGTTGAACATTATAAGAAATACAAGAATACATTAAATGTTAAAGATTGAACGTTTCCAATGTTATTGAGAGATATTCCTAAATTTGAGAAAATGAAGAATCTATCTGTTAATGTGTATGGATTAATGGATACAAACAAAGTTCGGATATTAAAAATTTCAAACGACTATAAAAAAAACCAATGTCACCCTTAGGGTGACCCG